>JAUJYS010000435.1:0-23379 GCA_033995665.1 Melogona broelemanni
GAGGGATGCAGCTGAAATAGCCAGACTGCAGGATCCACCCCTAAGCTCTGGACTCCCTAATGGAAGCTCAGGGGTGATGGTTACAATACCGACTGGGATACGATGAGTTGTACTAGATGATAATGAAAGTCACTGTTAACGCTCTACAAGAAAAACACATTAAATCAAAGACGAAAATTTCTTTGTATTAATATATCCTAGAAGAAATGCCAAAATTACGTATTTTAATGTCCACCCATTGGTGTGTTCTGTTTGCTTTCTTTTCAACAGCAATCTGATGAAATTCATTCCTTGTAGTCGTGCCTGTGGACATGAATGCTCTAGGTTTTCCTCTTTAAGTGCAGGCCTCGTTGGGGGCCAGAGGGCTAAGCTCTTACATAGCAGCTTGTTGATCGGTTTCTCGTTCGGCCATATATATTTCGTGAGTGATGCTCTAGTGAGTCTGGCGCGCGATAGACGTATCAAGATATGGGGTGGGGAGATGGTCCTCTCTCTCTCGTTCTCTCCGCCTCTATTGCCGGGAAGAATAGAGCGTTGGGGCGGCCAACATCGCCCGCGTTCCCAGATGAATGGGTTGCGGAAAACGATGGCGGGTACGCTGGGTACGCTAGTTGGGCATGCGGCATAGCGCTCGCCAAAGATGATCAAGGTTAGATTTCCGGTTGGTTTGAAGGTTTGGATTTTTTTGGGATGTTTATAATATTACGGGCGTTCAATAAGTTTTAGCAAGCATTTTTTTTTTTTTGAAAAAGAATGGCTAGATGGATTTTCATGAAACTCGGAACATAAATACTATTAACTCGTACAAATCACTTTGAAAAAAATAAACTCCTAGGGATGAGTTTTTCCTAATATTTTGGATGAGCGCGTTGACCCCTCTCGAGAAGTGCGATTTGCTGTGCAATTTTTTTGTGTTTTGCACCCCAACATCCAACTGATATCACGTTTCTTTGAAATCTCCTCTTAACAATTTTTTTTTTTTTTTGGTAGTAAACGTCCTCGATCACATTTTGAATCGTGCCATTTCGTTGTCCTAGCTTGAATCTTTCATGAAACTGTCACCTAACGATTTTGTCTGAACAAAGCTGTTCACGCGTGCTTGAAATCATCCTTTTTGACAGCCTCTGGCGGTTAACATCTCTGAGCATCTTTTAGTTATTTATCCCGTTACGAAACTTTTCAAATTTATTATGAAACGTAACTTTTCAATATTATTTCTTCCTAAAATCATTTCAAGCTGACTTGAAATAAAAAAGGATTCTCAAAATGCCTAAAAATGTAACGAACGGGCAACTGAACGATGCTGAACCGCCGTCTCATCGGCGTCCATGTTGGCGTTCGACTTTTTTGCACGTGCAATTTTTCATTTTAATTTTAAAAATTTGAAGATGCTCATAAATACCTGGAGAATACTTTGGCCGAGTTTCATTAAAAAACCATTCAGCCATTGTTGCTTTTTTTTTAAATGATTACAGATGCTCATTGAACGCCCCTAATAGTTTTTCGTAAGTTCGAATCGGTATCGATTTGACATCAATTTAGAAGTAAATAAAAACAATTATCAGTACTTTAAATGTACGATTACATTTTATTTTGTTGTACGTCATTCCAAATTTTCTAATTCTTATACTTTCTATATTTAATTTATTGTTTTGCATTTAAAAAACTTGAAAAGCTCCAATATATCGATATTAGATAAGGATGATTGGGCACCGTATTCTTCACATTTTGTTCTAAATTTGCATAAATTCTTTTCGCATATTATGTGTTAAGATGACGCGTTTTCTTCATCCAGTTTCTTGGTGAAAGTGTATTCGTAGTAATTACGCGTTATGTGCTCAGACTCGGTTTTCTGTGCCCGAGAAAACGACAATGCCATATCGTTTCTACGATTCCACATCTTTGTCGATGTCACAGTGAGCGAGTGGGGGGATGGGAGGGTGAGAATGGTGCGCATCTTTTTAACTGTTGACGATCACTGGAGTGCGACTCGATACAATGACGCCACGACGAGATGCGATTGCGCCGTGAGATGTCCACGAAAATCGATGAGGGGTGGGTAAATGAGCATGAAACATGCCGGCGATGATGCGTTTACTGTCCGGAAGAGGGGGGTCCCGTGCGGAGAGACAATGGTCATTCTGGCCATTGAGAGTATATAGTGGAAAAGTCAGGCCAGAACAAGCAGCAGAATCTCATAATATTTACCAGAGTTACACATTACAAAATAAAGAGAAAAAAAAATGTTGTGAGGACATCATTTAGTAAATGAAGAATATTGAGATGAAATTTGTTTTACTTAAATGTTTTGGAATAAAATGCATTAATGCATTAGTGCGGTCGCCGTAGTTCAGTGTTATAGCATCCAATAAGTGTGCGGCGATCTCTAGTTCGATTCTCGGTTTAGGCTTTCCTTATTTGATCCCGAGGTACTGGTGAAATTGTACTCCTCTATAATTGTTCTTTCGAGATGATTAGAAGGGGTACATAATCTCCTGAAGTGTTATCCACTGCAGTGAACCAATAAATAAATAAAAAAATACTGTAAATAATTGTGGAAACCTTGAATGATTTCAATAATGAGTGCTCAATGAAACGATTTTCCAGATTTATTTGAGAAATATCATAAGATGAACCTTTCTGTACAGATTTCTTAATTAATTAATTTATTTAGTGTTGTTCCTGGAATTGAAATAGGTTATCGTTGGTGTTCGGCTTACATGTCCAATGTTTTGATAATTTACTGGGCTTCCATGTGTGGAAAATTCCTTTATTTATACGTCGTACAAATTGGAACGACATTAATACGAGTTCGCGATACCATGCGCAGATGTTAGCGACATATTCAACGGATATCAAATTGGTCGTGTACCGAATAAAACATCTGCTGGGGTTTTGCCATATCTCATGAGTAGGCAGGTTTGCGTCACGGCAAAATCCATATAAAAATATTGCGATCATATTGTCTATTTCAATCACTGGATTACGCCCGCACCTGTAGCCATATCCTATCGCGAACCATTGATGCAGTCAGTGGAACTGTAATAAAAACCAGTGACGGGCTTAATCGTTTGTCCCTCCACGCCGTGGATTAAAGCGTTATGGCGTGACTATATAGGACGGTGTCGTGTTGATCAGATATTCCTCCCACCCGACTGTCGCGTACGATTATTCCGTCACTGTTACCCATCTTCACTTGCGGAGACTCGCCACGTCTCCTCTCTCTAATAACGTGTCTGCCGGTCGCGATCGTTCTAATCCAATAGCTGGCAAAAAAACACGAAGTCGCCGTCACGGCGCTCGTTTTTGTTTCCAATCTCGCTCTCGGAGCGATGTAATATCCTGGTTGGTGACCGGTGCGTGTGATTGTAAGTGTCATCAGAAACATGTGTAATCGAAGAGAGAAGGTGACGTACGCTGTTAAGCTGGTTAATGTTTTATTCCGTGAGACGGCCGAAGGAGATTAGGCGAGACTTTTGTGTGGTGGACGATTTTTTTTTTCGTCCACACTCGTAATCCCACCGTGCATGACCAAAAACACATTTGGGAACTTTTGAGAGTCATAATGGTCCCTCAAAATCTTTAAGCTAAGTTCAACGTACGTTATGTTGAATATGCACATACAGGGTGCCATTTCAGCTTGTTGTCAGAGTATCCAATATTATTAATATTATTAATATTATATTATAATTAATATTATAAAAATATCAGAAGTAATACCGGATATCATTATCCACCTTTTCAGTACAGTTAAGATGCGTTCAAATTTTTTCGTTGATATTGCGTTTGTCTATTGATATCAGTTAACTTTTGAATAAAATATAAATGGCTTTAATAGAAGTTAGCATGTCCGTTTTAGTATTTTAATTTTTTTTTATTGAATTAAGTTTTCCACTTGTATTGATAAAATATATTCTGCGCTCCAGGGTGAAAATATCTAGTTCCGCTCATTTTCAATTTACCTATTGAAAATCTTCATAGCTGGCAGTGTACCTGGCCAGGCCAATAGTCTGACGGGGAACCCTGGTCAACGTTTGAAATCCAGACGCGCCCCGGCTCAATCTCAGTTTTTGCCTCCGACTGTACGACGGTCTCGACGCAATCTCCTCCTCGCTGCGCCGAAAGTCGATTTTGGTTTTGCAGATTGCATGTTCTCCTTGTCCGTACATAGATCGTGATCAGCCATCCTCTCTGTGTCTATGTACGGTGTACGTACATACCTTAATCCACTCCAGCGCGCACGAGCATTTTTGTGGTTGGCTGCACGCATTTTTAGATTTCCTCATTTTTTTTTCTTCTTCTTCTTCATGCTGCTGAATGTATGCGCGAGCTCGCAACAACGACGAAGCGGCGGCGACCCGCGTATATAGCCGACGCTTTATACACGTGTTTATCTTGGCGATGGCATAAAAAAGGCGGACCGGCGCTATGCCGTAACACGGCAGCGGGATGTTTTTCGGCTTCGCCAACAAAAAGCCCTCTTTTCTAGTTCAATAAAGCGTTTCGAAAATGCGAGTCTCTCTGCGCACCCTCCCCCCCACCACGCTCTCTTCTCTTCCATCTAGCTTTGCCTATCCTACTCTGGTTTTGCCTCACCATCCCCTTTTTCTGCCATCCATCCGCCATGTTTAATTTTTAAGTGCGTTTTTTTTTCTTTTTTCGTTTTCGGTCGGGCATCTGCGTAGTCCCTACGCGCGGAGTCGAACGATTTTTTATTTATTTTATTTATTTATTTTCCCTTTTTTTTTCTTCGTTGCTGCCTATTTTCTTCCTCATCTCTAGCGACTACGATCCATTCTTTGGAGCGGCGGCTATTTACCGATCTGAAGTCGAGCCTCTCTCTAATGCAGGATAAAAATCTGCCGATTTTATTTGTGGTCAGTCAGTCGAGAGGGAGAGAGAACGTATTGTTGAAGTAGGGGAGATCTTTTTTCTCGTTACTTTTGCGCTAGTCACACACGCTGAACTCTATTTATATTTCGCGTTCATATTATTTATTGATTTTGCGGAGCGCATATTGTTATTTATTGTCTGAAGTTTTTCATGGTTTTATTTGGAAAAAAAAAATTCGAGCAAGAAATAATAAGTTTTTTGAGCTTGTCAAATATTTTTTGGTGGTTGGGTAGGTAGAACGCTGATTGGAATCGAAATTGCGGTAATGCCTGAGCAGCTGTTTTGAAATAAAAAGTCTCCCAGAAGACTCTTTTCATGTTAAGAGCTCAATGCAGTAATCCTGTAGTGCACTAGGCACTACGGTGATTTACGTGCACGTAATGCGTATGCTGACGTATTTTATTTTTTTTTCTGCGGAAACGTATTGAAATGAATAAATTTGTTTACCGTAGTTTTTGTGTTATTACGTACGTAATATTCATTTTGCAAACGTTGGACGAGTTAATTAAGTGCACTTCAAATTTAAATGAATTAATATCATAGGAAACGACGCTGAAGATTATATGTGGTGAATTAATGAATTCCGCCTGAATTCCAACGCTTTCGCAACGTCCGCGTGTGGCCGAGAGGTCGCTCACCAACCAGCGGATCTTGGTTCGATTCCCAGCGCAGCCGATCGTTTGATTGGCTCGTGGTACTAAGCGGGGGAAGGCAATGACAAACCAGCTCTGTATTCCGCCAAGAAAATTCAGTGGGTTTCTGTTCCCTGAAGTCACCAGGTGTCGGGGATTGAGGGTCGGGGTCCAGAGACGACACGAAGGACTGAACAACAACAGCCAACGATTGCAGTTTCATTCTAAATCATCATCTTTTTACTTTGATAGTTATTTTTTTAATTGATAGTTATTTTATACTTATGAGTGTCTGCCACATACATGTTTTTTAACGTTGCACAACGGCAATGCATTTGAGGATTTCTGAACATTACGTATTCACTACAGAAACGTTTCAATTAGGACAAACAGAGGTAACACAGATGCTGTGATTTAAAGGAGTATGCATTATTTTGTACATAAATATGACATGTCGCTCTAAAATTATTAAAAGAAAATAGTTTGTAACGTGAGTCATCCTGTTTGCTTCCTAGAAAGTTGCGAAAAAAACAAAATTTGCCATAGTGTGTTGCAGCCAGAAAATGAGAGACTTATCCATCTCGTGACGTCCATTAGATTTACCCGTTCCGCGATTTGCGCAAGCATTTGCCTCGGCCAGATGACCGCACGTAGTCGAGTCACGTGCTAGTTCATTTATAATTGATTCAAGTTAGCGAGACAAGCATCGGGATCGTGTGGTGCGGCCGAGAAACGATCTCGAGATCGAGTGATATGGCTACTAGCCTGGTTGCACTGGCGAGCTGCCGCGTAGACGCAACTGGAGATTTCTACCGACTTTAGTCCTGAGCACACTTTGGGTGGACAGGCGTCTCCTTATAACTTGCCAAATGTCTTCGAAAGCAAACATCTGCAACCTCCTGAGACCCGCTTCTTACCAATCAGCCGTTCGTGTTCGTGACTTTTGATCATGATTTATTTCATTTACAACATTACGATGCAAAAATTACTTCTTTTATATTACTCGAATTATTTTGTTGCAATAGAGTATACGACTCGTTTAGTCCAGTCGGTATTGCAACCGTCTACGGCGCGGCGGTCCAGGGTTCGATTCCTGGCCGGGGTTTCTTTTATACGATCTCGGGGCACTGGTTATCAACATATGCCCCTCAGGCACTGCCTAAGCAACAAGAGGGGCACATAATTTATTGCAGCGATATTGAATACAGTGAGGGGAATTTCCCTACTAAGAAAATATAGCGTATATACACATGTGTATTGTGCTAACGCCATCCAAGTCCATATGTTTTCCTACGTTGGTCTCAAGATGATATGGTAGCGGTCTTCTATCCACAAGTTACATTGTACTCGTAGAGGCAACAAATTCTTCGTACGTGTCCATGACTACAAGTTTAAAAATAACATTGCGTCGTCTGCGTTTTGAGTGAATCATCTATAAAGCCTAGACGACGTACGACGACGATGGCGACGCGAAAAAAAAAAAAAGATGTGCCACCAGCCCAGTTATTACCAAAGTGAGAAGTTTTTTTTTCTTCTTATTTCTTGTCGCTAGATGCGTCGACACGTTCCACAAGTGCTAGACTGGCGGGGCATAAAAAAAATTGTTATGGCTGCCGTTATGCGCTGGCAAACTGATGGCAAGTGGTAAGAAGTGGCAAATATATTGATGCGTACATGTAAATATACAAGCAGAAACAATTTTCCACCATTTCCATTTATGCTGCAGGGTATTTTGATTCGGAAGTTGTAACACACAACTATACCAATTTACATTGTGCCGCATAACTTTTTTTTTAAAGAAATGTCATCTAGGATTACAAAGCCAGGACCCGAGGTGAAACCCCGAACATACAGAAAGCAGAAACATAAAAAATAAAAGAAAATATACTAATAAATTATATTTTATTTGTTTATAGTCCACTCTGTCTGCATTCCCAGTCTGCCCTTTGTTTCGCCCATTCTTCTTGATTTGGGACGTTTTCCTTGCACTATGTGGTCATTTTATTTGGTCATAACTCCATTGGATAAAAGTCATAAATTGACCTAATAAAGTGATCATTCGGTGTACGTGGAGCTTTACCGTGCTTGTTCCGCTGCCCTCATTTAAAAAAAATTCTTGTTGAATATATTACATGCCATGATGCCATGAGTTGTGCTTAAACATTGTTTACGTTCGTAACAATTTTAGATCTCATACGACATTCTCCACTATTTTTTTAAAAACAGAACGCCAGCTGTTTGCAATAACGGCGAAATAGGTTATAGCGAACTTCCTCCCTGCAGTTATATTTAAATTCAGAAATAAATATATTAAGACATGGAACGATTCCAAGCATTTATGTATGTTGCATTTAAATTATTTCCTGTTTGATGAATATGTCAGGCATCAGCAAAACATAAACCATACCCACTTTGAAATAGTAGATTTAAAATGAACAAAATCTGCTTAGAAAATTTAAAATTGTGTCAAACTTTTAGAATGATGACATTTTTATTCACATCTGTAACATGTACATGTGTACCAGCATATGCAAACTATTAGTAAAAGTGCGTTTTCAGACCTATTGCATTGGATACTGAAGCACACACGGTTAATTTTGCGAAAGTTTGCCTCATCCAATGGACTAATGAAATTTTAATTGAAGTTTGTCAGAAATCGATAGCTCATTCAGTATTACATCTCGCAACTGGCAGCTATGTATACATTTTTCGGTAAAAACATGATGCAAATTTTGAAATTTTGAATTGCATTAAAAGGATAAACAAATCATTTGTCGACCGCCCCTAAGCGAGAATTTTAATTTTTAGTATTGCCTCTGGCTGCAGTATTGCGCTTCAGCTCAACGTTAATGGCATTTGACATGTCCGAATGGTTTTAAAGCGCCATATCGCTATTTTCCTAAAGGCCTTCCATTCCATGCATTATGCAGCGTGCGAGCCTAGTTGATAAGGCGTCTATTCAAATAAATGTCACACTTATCTGCGAAGCTGTTGTAAGTCAGGTCTAACGCCAGTCAAACTGATAAAGGATAAAGTTGATGTTAATATACTGACCCTACTCCGTTAACGACGTAACGCTAATCATTTTGAGAAATTTAATATTTTACATTTTTTCCCTCGTTAAAAATTTGTTGTACTGCAGTTTGGTGCTCATGCATATGTACTACGCATTATGAATTACAATTTTTAGGTTAATGCATATTTACAAATAAAATTTCAGTAGAATTCCATTAAAATACATTATAAAAAAATTAAAAATTAAACTAACAAATGAAACTGGTTAATAAAAACAAGTAATTTTAATTATCTTTTGTGGCTGAAATTATTGCCACGTAAATGTCATAAACAGTTACCATATTACAAAATAACGTAGTTGATCATAATAATTTAGTAACTTGCAAATCAACGGCTAATGTTTGTTGTTAGTCATTTTCAAATTTATAATTTTTTTCAAAATTGTCATTGCGGAGAATTAAAACGATTAAATGTTATTATTTCATTAAAAAATATTATTTTGAACAAAATGCATCAAACAATTTTCCAATGCTTCCAAATTATCATTTTCAAATTCCATTGCGGCGTCGCTTTCGAGTGCTTGCTTCACGCTTCGATCGCTAGATATCGCCACACACATTAGTGCGAAAATCCCCATCACTGGCGATAATAGTGAAGTGGCGAAAGCATCACACCAGCAGACCAGACACGATCACCTAAATGTAATCGGTCTACCGGATCCGCGGAAGCGGTCGATCTCGTCTACAAATCTCTCTCTTCTCGCCTACCGCTAATATGCCAATTTGGATGTCGATTAAAAATGTGTACGTACAAGGCATTAACTTGTATGCTTAGTGCATGTGTACACGTACACGTATGTGAGAATATAGAGTTATAACGAGAGAAGCCACCCCTTTACCATATCAACTCGCTGAACTTGTATCTTCCACTGTTTGCATCTACGGTTAATGGGCGGCGAGCGTGTTTATTGGACGACAACTTCACTACCCTACACTCGTCGATCCCGCCCCTAATCCTCTGTTTAAACTTAATAGACAAACGCGTTACGCCGTTCGGCATAAACGACTCGCGCTGAAACTCCGTCTGCTGGGCAGATCCTCGTAGATGTGCTATGCGTCAATCGTTTCGTAGTATGCTTCGTTTTTACCCTGACCAGACCCGTTTGCCGACGTGGGTGTAAAAAATGTAAATTTATCCGTAAAATGAACCAGTTAGGAAAGGTATGCTAATACATGTATACAGTATGTGTGCTAGCGCAGTTTTATTGGGCTATTTGTATATTTATTTGTATTAATAAGGAAAATAACTACAGGGTATTTATTCTGTATACTCATCGTGTCGCTGTGGCAATATGTGAGGACCACATGTTCACAAGTATTCCAGGATCGAAGAATCGAGAGCCTGCCCCGGGAATCGAACCCGGGACCGCCCGTCTGTTGAAATACCGACTGAGCTTGACTGGCCGTATGAGTATGAGTGTGATTTAAATGTTTATTCGCGTGAATAATGTATCGTATATGGAATAAATCGTTTATCGTATGAAGAAATCTTGTTTTTGTTTTAGAGAGCTGATCTGTATTTTTGCTCAAAAATTTGTTACCAGGAAAACGCTGGTACCACCTTGTATCTGGTGTAATCCAAGAAGCCAATAATGTCAAATGACGCCGGTGATTTCTATGAACGCCGTCAGTGGCGCACTTTCGCTGATGATGTTGCCACAAATTTTAATAAACATAAACAGATGAGTTCTCCCAAAGGCCAGCAGATGGCGCTACCCGCTAGAATATAGAACGCATGGATCGTAGCGTCAACTAAGCGCATTCGCTGGTCTCAGGAGGGTGAACGCGCATCCACGGTGGTCCAGTGGCCATTTGGCCCGCTCGAATATCCTATGACGTCGCGCTATTCTCTTGACGGTGTGGATTAATATCGGTGAGCCCCTGCGCGCGCACTTCGGGATTAAACAGTGTCGACATTGGCGCACGATAAGCGCTAATTATCATTTTTGGAGATAAGGTTCGTTGCAGCTCTGGCGTTGTGTGTAAACGTGCGGCGTGCCTAGTGTGTATGGTTTGGATCTGTTTGTGTGTGGAAGCCAACGATAACTCGTTAAAGCCAATCTGCGTGGCGAGCTTTTGATTTGGCAGCGGGCCTAATCAGATGTTGGAACCGCTCAAATTAAGCGATCGAATTTCGTCGCTACAGCGCCACGGCCCGCTTCGATTGCGGTTGATGATGTCGTCTGGCTTTTTCGGGGCCGTGACAGAACTCGGGTCGGTCACGGTTCGTGTCATCTCTCTCTAACTGCGTTTGACACACGTGATGGCGCGCCATTTGCAATTGAGAATAGGGGGAAATATTTTCGGTAGATACGGATTGACGTGGTCGGGAATCCCATTCCACCTACTACTGTATATCCCGCGAATGATTGGCGAATTAGGTCGACATGATTTTGCGCGCGATTTGCGATTGACGTGTCGTCGAGTTTGACGGTGTCGAATGGAATCAACAGTCGTATGGCGTAAACCCTTTTCCCGTTATGCGGGCGACTAATTCGAATATATTACTGGCTGTAAGCTTGTGTGAAATATTACTTTTGCCATCTTGTCAAAATCTATCTCTCTAAAGCTAAACGCAAAAACAAAAACAAAATTGTGCTGCACCTTTTATCCTGATTTATAATAATTAAAATGCTGAAGAAAATTCATCAAATTTTGTGTTTATCAATGGTAGTTTCCTTAGTGAAATTTAGAACAAATCGTCAATTTTTTGCTGCATTGGAATAGTTTTTTTCAAATACGGTTTACTTATCATTAAAAACACCACTACGCAAGCTCGCTGTAGTATTATTATCATCCTTCTGACTGACATTGCCTCCACAGGTGGTGGCTCAAATGACCACGATTTGGCGTTATTCTTTGAATAATCGAAAGGGGTTAGGAGCCGTTTGATAACAAATAACAAAAAAACATGGTCAAGGATACACCATTTTTTGTTATTTGTTATTCTTTGGGGCTCAAATTGAAAATATTTTCTGGTTTATTTACGCCTGTGTTCCCATCATACATTATTTTATTTTTGATGACACAAATATAGCAAAAGGCATTTTATTTTCGATTCTTACGAGTATTATCCCTCTGGATGATGTTGCACACCTATCTTATGTGGGATCATTCGACGTTTAGCTATTTCCGGTATTACGAGATCTTACTCTGATAAACACGACGGTAATCGAACTGCAAGATCATACAGATGCCGAATAATCATTTCAACTCATCACACGATAGGACGCATCGTATTTATTTGTACTCCTCGTAATATTGATTACATCGGCAGTTGGCATAGCAACAGGTGTGTCAACTGTGTTGTTTTCAGTTCTGTACCTGATAGTGACAGTTGAGGGGTATAGTGTACAAATACAATGGAATCGTTGTCATCACTATCTGCCCGTCGGATAAATTGCGTACGTTCTCGTAGGGGGGAACATGTCGATCACATTATCATATTTCTGGCATTGAACTTCATGAACCGTAAATATGTACATTTTATATTTATTCAGAGATACAGGGGTAGTCCATTCGTATGTTGAGTGGTATAATTAAATCACTCATTTCGGGGTTTTGTCATTGGATTGGATACTCGAAGTTGACATCTATCATTTCGAAATCCTTGAAGCGTTTTCAGTATCGAGTTTGATGCGCATTTGCATATTTCTATGATATTTTTAAACCAGATTATAAAACCACTTTGATTCTAATATTTATTAAATATTTAGAATGATCGCGATAATTTTGCCATTGAATCAGCCATCTATTAAAATATATGGTTTTTTTACCATTCGATGCTGTAATAACGCCTGATACTTAAAGCTCCCCGATGATGCTTCATGGAAGGCACACTCGCTATCCAATTTAACAACAGTTGGGCTGAAACTCTTATTTTGCACAACTAACATTTGCGTCATTGGTTCTGCTTAATTAATTAAGTGATCGATTGTTTTGAACGACACGCACAAAATGTATTTTGCTTGTCCATCATTCTAAATTTATTTTTCTAATAGGCAAATTCACTGTAGCCAGTGCTTTACAAGCACAAACGAGTTTATGCTGCTTACTAATTACTCAATGAAAATATTTTAAAAATATTTTGCACCCACTGTTTTGTACTCGATAGCAAAATTGGTTTCGCGTTATTCTGCAAGGTACGATTTTATCCTAGCGTCCACAATACTAACACAACCAATGTATCATTTTTCTTTTAATTGGCGTGCTTTGGTTGGCTAAATAAGTGCGCACATATACTTACCATATTATTACTTGTGCAAATTGCAGGCCATGGCTCACGTATTTAACTTTCCCTATTACAGTTATTAAATGTTGAATAAATTGTTCGTGTGCACGTCATGCCTTACGTCCGCATTTGATATATACATTAATAATTGTTTTGGTTGCAGTAAAGCATACGTTTAATAGAAAACTTGGCATTTCTGTGAGAAATATTTCATAATGAAACATTCCTATTTTAAATATATTTTTTTTTGCAAAATTATTAGATAATATATTACAATAAAAACGATGAACTTATGGTCCATCACTGTTATATTTAATTTGGTTCGAGTTTTGATAATTGCGATTAAAAATAAACCACTGCCAAATAAATTATTAAACTGACTGACACTTTCATGTAAGTGATGAGATACCAGAGGAAGCAATCGACGGACTCGTAATGACTTACACGTGTCGTATTTCATACAAATGCGGCCGTATTTCTTCCTCCAATTGCATTTGTCGCTATTGGTATCACCCATACTGTATGTGTGGTTGGTCCACCCCCCCCCCCTCTTTGTTGCGTGCTATGGCCGTTTGTTGACGCATGCATTATTGATGGAAGCCTTCCAAAAAATTATATGGATGCTTAAATCGCGTGCGCAAACTACCAGAACAGCTCACAAATGCAATTCGATTTTATGCACGCATGGAATTACTATTAACGTTGAGCGAAAACCAACACGGTTTATTGGTTAATTATTATACATTTAAATCCATAGAGGGTTCCATTCAATTATTGGATGGATTTATTCCACAATCTTTGCATGAATACATGCAGTATTCCAATACAGTATTTGGAATAAGCTGTGTCGACTAATCTTTATTTTTTGTAACTTTGTAACACGTTTGCACTAAACAGATTTCCCCGGCTTTATAAAAAATAGGTTTTAAATTAATTCGTCGTTTGCTAATAGCATACTCATCCTTTTTTAAATTCTTCTGTCGAATTTATTATATTTTTTTATGTCGCTAGTGGATTTTTGGTTCATTTCGGAGTGTTCAATTTTCAGAAGCGTTCCACTGAAGGAGTAGTCTGCTGCTGTTCTTACTTTTTAGAACTCCTAAATTACCCACTAAAAACGCCATGAAAATACCCTTAAATAAATAAGCCTTCTGTAATACACTGCGTATTATTATACGATAGCGTTTCAGTTTAAAAAAAAAATTAAATTTAGACTCCTTGATTTTCAGTGTATGTACTAGCTCTGACAAAATCTTCTCACAAGAAAAATTTAGAAACAATTTCAGCCAATGTTAAATTTTGTATCGTCAATTGCTTACAAGTCTAATCTGTCAAATCGTGAATTTATTATTTGAAAATATAAAATAATATTTTGGTGGGAAATATGTTCCTAAAAGTTGACAGAAAACATACGGAAATATCGGAAAATTTGTTTTAATGACTGTTTTTAACAAATATGTGCCGCACCGAAAAATAACATAGCCATCAAACTGTGTTGAATTTGACATAATAGGCGACGGCATAAATTGACGGGCGCTTGAAATAAATTTGAAATTTGGCTGCGCATTTTTCTCGACCTGTCTCGCCTGAATATTCACTGTATAATTTGGTATTTGCGCCCCTCGAATTTCAGTTGACCTAGATTTCACCTAATGGCGGTGACTTTCTGTCACTTTACTTGTCCGCGTCTACTGATGACGCTCTCGCATTTGGAAATGATGGTGCTACCTCGATGATTACATGTGTGCACTTTTGCAACGCCTAAAGTGACAAGTTTTTGTCCCGCACGACGACGCTCTAACTTTATGGCGTGCGCCACTCTTGTTTACATTATTTGTGTGTACACAACCGTGATAACTTTGTCATTCATGTGGCGTCGTGGAGGAGCGAATAGTCGATATTTTGAACGCATCGATAATACCAATAACAGGCATTAGATACAATTTACGGCTACAACATGTGTGATATAAAATGCATTAGTAATTTTACTATCGATTATACGTTAGTCGATCTATTGGTGATAATTGAAACTAGGACTACGGAATGTCCACTCTGTTGTTAGTACAATGTCCAATTCGGAATGTCCACTCTGTTGTGAATACGGAACGCAAATAGTTCGGAAGAAAAAAAGAAAAAAATAGAATCAATACTGATTTATTTATTTTTGTTAAATACAGTGTGTGTAGAAGTTTTTTTCAAATTCCTGATCACTGTAGTGAATAGCGCTACAGAGATTTATTATACCCCTCGTGTTGCAGTGGCAATGTGTGAGGGGCACATTCCAGTACCACAGGATCGAAAAAACGAAAGTTCATCTTTATTCTAGATCCTCGTTTCTCAAACTGTTTCAAAGTCGTTTGTCAAACATTTCCCAAGGGCTCCGCGGCCACTCCTGAAAATAAAATAATCAAACGCCATTAAATTGTATTAAATGGGGCTCCGCTATTATAATTGGTAGCCTCTAAGGGGCTCTGTCATTAAGATTGGTTCTAAAAAGGCTCGCGAGCCAAAAGGTTTGGGAAACACTGATCTAGATACATCTGCACCAGAGCCTATGCACAAGATACAATAATTAATTAATCTTTTTTTTTATATAATTTGAATAGTATCAAGATGCTATGTGTGTTAAACTATTACATGTTGAATAACGATGATCTGTGGCAAATATCGATATGTCACTATCGGGCGTCTATCGACTATCGCGTATCACAACATGGCGCGCTCTGCGTGAGACAGCCCACCCGTCACGTCTCCGCCCAGCCTGCCTGCCAGCATGCATGACCCATATGCGGCCTTGTCAGCTCGTATTTTCCTCCATCTCTCTCTCTCTCCTCCCCACTCCCCCACCTCACTCTCTTCATTGATTTTCGGGGCGCCCACAACCCGGCATTACCGGCGAGCTGCAATGCTCTGTGTTTATTCACTTAGCACGGAAAATTATGGCACGCCGTCTATATGCAATTGCGCGAAATCGCCAAACCTGCGGTCTCGCCTCCCCACACACATACACTGTACACGTTCGGTAGGTGTACGGGCCCGCGCGCCAACTGTATTATTTTATACGATAACATCTTGAGAGACGGCGTGCACATGTTTCGACAAATTATGGTTCTCCGTCGGAGAAATCGTGCTCACACCTTATGCCGTGTTGCGGGCTGGGCCAGATCTGACTATCAGTATTTTGCCTATTGGCTCTTTGCGTTACAGCTTGCGGTGACATTCACCATTTGATGCCGTAGGCATAGTTTACTATTGATTAGAGTTGAAAATTGGATTTTGCTGATAGTCTGAGAGAGTCTTTGGCAGTGAATAATGTAGTGCAGTTCTTGTTTATATTAGTACCTGAAATAAATTAATTTATCTGTTGATTAGGAAATTAACGATTATAGAGAAATGAAGGGCAAAAATCAACGAATCAATGAAATCAACTGAAAGCAAATCAAATCAATCGAATTAAAAAATAATGAACATAGATTAATTATGGTCAAATGTTCATAAAAATTCTGGATAATTCTGTTGCTAACAATAGCGATGTCACGAGGTTCCTCTTAACTTTAGTCAAAAATGGCAACGTCGTCTGCTGACAATGCGAGTCGCCAATAGCATCCACCTCTACGTGACTGCTGTCTCTCTCACCAAAGGTTATTAAGCCCGAGCGCGGCAACATGGTGAACTAACTTGACGAAAACATGTTTGCCCATTTTTGTCACGTCGCATTATTTTTCGAGCGGCGCCTTCTCCCCGCTTTATAGTTTTATCTCTGGCGAAAAATAAAACGACACGCTTTTTCAAGTGGCTCGTGTCAACTGGATGCATTACAGTGTGTGTGTGTGTGTGTGGCGCGGCATGTGCGATTATCAGACACTACTCTGGTGTCGCTTGGGTTTGACTTGACGGCTTTTCGCCAGTCGTCGCTCTTTTGCATGAGTACGTCTTGTATGGGTGTTGTAGTTTGTCGTCGCGAATGCATAGCGCGATTTGTGGCCGACTTGGGCATCTTAGAAATAGTCTTACAGCTGTAGTGCGATGAAATGTGATCGGGAACCTGCTATGTTGCCGATTGCTTGAGAAGTTGCCGATATGCATTTTGTTTAAAATAATTCATAATTCGTGCATTGAAGCGGTTGCATGCTATTGCTTTCTTAACGTCGAATGATATGTGCTGCGGTACAGCATGTGGGGAGTTTTGAAAGCGTTTCAGTTTTCCCACTTTTTCTGCTTTATTCATTTCACGTTAATCAAAAACGTTTTCACGGAGAAATAAATCTGGTACTGTTACGCCTTTTCCAAAATTGTGTTATATTCTTGAGGTTAAGATTGTTGACCTAAGATTTTTTTTTATTCGTTCCAAAAAAAAAAAAAAAAAAAGGCAAAAATTATCTTTAAATACAAGCTATTTTCGGTTTATTAAAATATTTTCTGATTCCCATCTTTTGACAAGACTTGCAAATTTTTTGCAACCAAACGTTGCAAAAAATATGCAGTTCAAATATGCATTTCAGAAACTTTTGTCGGACGAGTAATCTACAATTTATAGTTGCAGTTTATTCACTCTCGTCTATGTGTGTACACGTATGCCCTTACTTGATAAAATAAAATAATGCTGATTAATCCGGAAAATCCAATTCGAAACTTTCGCAAAAAAGAAATTGTCCGCTTTTGTGCCTGTCTGGGGCGCGTCCAACAATCCGAAAATCCAATGATCGCCATTACGGGGGTCCTCGGAATGGGTCGAACAATCTATCCCCGCAGACTCGTGAGAGTGTTAGAGAGACGCGAGAAATTCTATGAGTCGGTGTCTCTCTTTCTTCCGCGCCAAGTCTCGCGCGCGCCCAGGACCCATTATATCTGGCAACGGTATTAGACTGCCATTTGCGCGGATTAGAGGACCTAATCTATCGATAAAGGGGATACGGGGTTGGCAATGTCGCTTGATTTTGATGAAATTAAAAAGGCGAATTACCGTTTCCTCCCTTCGCTCACCACCCCCTTTTCAGGCGAACCATAGTCACCTTCGTGCCCGGGGTTCCCAAAAAATCGCAAGACTGCGTTTGGCAATGTTGTTTCGAATGGCGCGACGCGGATTTCCAGAGCCGAACTCGACTCGATCTTCACCTCGTCGCACGTACCACTCGATCTCCGGGCCACGCAATCACGCTCGCCTTACGAATTGATCGGCCGGAGTTTTTGTGTAGGTCGCTGGATCGAGTGGGATCTCGTTGTTTACCGGTGCGACGACGCGCCAAGCCCCGCGACCCGACCGGGGCTTAAGACTCACGACATTGGCGAGTGGAGCGTGTAAGGACGGAGCTTTTCATTTGCCCATTAAGATCCCTTACAAGATATTCGACTTAGGCCGTAAGATTCGCCTCATCCTCTCTCTCTCTTTTCCCATCCTCCCTCCATTCCACTCACACACGTACCAATTCCAAGCCTTGTGATGCTCAGAAACTGAGCACACGGGTTCGAAGACAAGAGAGAGAAGAGAGAAAGAGAGACGCGCTCATTGATTTGACGAGGCGCGGGGAAAAAGGTTTTAATTGTGGCGTGCGCCGAGAAAAGCTCTGAGAAAACGACGGTGTCATTTCTGTGTTGATTGCCCATTGGGAACCTATACGTGAGAGAGTCTACCGTTGGGTTTCGTGAAAACATGTTTTGCTTTGCGGTGACGGTAGCGTCATTTTTCTCCCCTCATCCTCTTCCTTTTTTTCCCCGCTTTTCTTGGTGGCTGTTAGGTTGGGGAGAGCCTTTAGCGGCACAATGCCACGGTGACTTTTCTCCGTCGCTTCGGAAGCACCAACTTAGTTCCGTAAGTCGACTCGGACGATAAATATCTTCATTTTGTTTAATCCTCTTTTAAGCTGAGGGAGTATTATACTGGATTAAAACGAATTTATACGTCCGCTCATTCTCTTTCTCACACTTTTGCGCGGGTCCGTACGTGCTTTCCTTTTCCTCTTTCTTGTTAGTCGAAAAGTTAACTTGGTCGGGATGAAAGAAGGGGTCGACAACCTTCAAGGCATGGATTTGGAAATAGGGCTAAAAGAGTATTCGTACTCCTAGGTAATTAATGGATTATAAAAAATAAACAAAAGACACAAAATAAAAGATTAAATCATGTTCATCTACGAGTATGTTTCATTACAGTGATATAATCAGTAGATCGTTTCTAAATAACTACGGTACTATTTATGCGATCTGTGAATTCGATATATCATATGTATCGATATAGGACACTAGAAAGTTTTAAATGATCCATCTGATTATATTTTCTATATTTAAATATAAACCGCAAAATTACAAAAAGTGGAAGAAACATTAATAACTTACTGTATATCATCATTTTATCATTACATTGATTTTATCATTATATTAGATCCGAATTTTATTTTATAGTTTTTACACTTTGTAGTTAGTTACCAATACTATTTAGTTTCTTTCTGTATTCAAATAATTTTAATTGAGGAAACCCAGTTGTGAAATAAATTTGTGATCAAATTTCAATAAGCACTTGTAGTCGGCTTGATCTCATTAATGTTTACTAATTATAGAAATACGTATTTGTGTGAAATACATATACATGTATATGTCATACATATTTGTGTGAAGATGGTTGTAAATATCAGCTAATTTTAAGTTCGAAAATATCGATCAGCGATCAACCAATAATTGGCTATGGAAGATGAACATGCAGTCAAGTGATAGGTTTGCCCAAGTTGATGAAATTGCTACGGTGCCCAAATGTTTTCACGTGATACCTCCGACCAATTGCTCAGTATATAATCACCTTAATCAATACGCATGGATGAGCTCTTTACTGGAGTGTGATTATATGCTCGCGATGTGTCGTCGCAGCTTCGCAGTGGACCAAACGCTGACCTCCCCCCAACCTCTCCATCCTCTCCAACCCCAGAGATGATTGGAGACGCGTTTTCGAGTTTGCACGGCGGAAGGTTCTGACGCTTCATTAAACAGTTTCCCCGAGTCTTGAAAATTCCTTTTGATCGGATTTCACACTAGTCAATCGTGAATTAAGCTGCGGTGATAGGATTGCGTGCGCGCGCTCGCTTTTTCAGCAGTTGCCAAACCCAGCCTTGTTAATCGCGTCATACGAAGACTTAGTATTCCCGTATGTCTTCTCCTTAACTTTGCCTTTTCGCTTTTTTCTGCGAGGCGGTCTTATCTCTTGTGGACATTATTAATAAAGTGGCTCGTAGCAACCAAGTTCTGTTGAACCATTTCTATTGGTGATTAAATGTTGGGTTCGAAATACGAAATGCTTTTCGATTTCTAACTAGACTTGCTTGTTGCAGATTTGCTCACTCAAATAAAGAGTTTCTGAAAGTCAATGAAAGTCGATATAGAAATCCCAGGAAATATTTATGAACGTTAACAGTTCTAAAATTTCCTTGAACTTACGATGTCAAACGACGATAATGTCATAGAATTGACATAGATAAAGCAAATGTCATAGAATTGACATTTGCTAAATTATATCTTTCTTAAATTAAAACAGCTACGAATGTTCATCGGAAGTCAAAATTAAAGTTAAAAAAAAACATGTGAATGTAAATTATATGAAGACGCTGGACCAGCGGGATGAGAATGAACGAGATCACAACACAATGTGAAATGACTAACATTAAATACATAACATAATATAAACATAACACAAACAATATAAACATAAACATAAATAGAACGTGTTTCATTGCATGTAGACAAAAAATCGTCCCAGTTGGATACTTGTCCATGGCGTCACCAGGAATCTCAAACGACTCGACGGATCATAACAACAGACAAAATGTATTACATGGTGAGTTGACGCCGTGTATGAATTATGCTTTGGACATGTCCGAAACTTGATATCTTTCTTAAAATAAATTATGAAATAAATTATGAAAACAATTATGCTTTGGACATGCCCAAAGCATAATTCATCCACGGCGTCAACTCACCATGTAATACATTTTGTCTACATGTAATTAAACACGTTATATTTATGATTATCTACAAAGTTGTTTGTTCGTCATTTCACATTGTGTTGTGATTTCGTTCATCGTCATCCCGCTGGTCCAGCGTTTTCATATAATTTGCATTTACATATTTTTTATATACTTCAATTATATATTTCTTGTTGACGAAATTCAAATACAGGATACTACTTGTAACTGGGTGAGATCCGGGGTTTGAGTTTTGTACTATTCACAGTTATTATTTTTTTAATTTGTTTTTAAGATTTGACTTGGTTGTTTAAAAACACATCACGAGAGCACAGTTTAATTTACGTTTGTGTACGATTTTTAATTTTAGCATAATAAATAATATAATAAATGCGCCACAGGTACTTTCCAAAAATGCAACGGGGTAGTTTAACCTTTCTTTATGTCAGATTTTATTAGCATACAATAAGCATGATCGAACCCGTTTCGGGTCAAATAAAATTGGGTTCTCGAACGATGTAAATTTCCATTCATGCGTCATCACTTTTGTCCTCGTCATCCTCATGCGAACTTTTCGTAACCAGGCTAATATTTATCACGGGTATCTGAGGAAAAACATACGGTTCGAGAATTTATGACATCTGTATCGATTATATTTGCAGTGTATCGCGAAAATAAAAAAACCGGGTCCCGACCTGTCTACGGTGATCCATGTTTCATGCGCATTGCTGAAATTGTTTCGACCAGAATTCGCATGATTTCATTTTTAATCATAAATGCTAACCAATGCAGACGTCTGCGATGCCGAATCCGTTCAGATCAATAATTTGCTGCCGGCGCCGATTTCACGCTGTGGCCGAGCAGTTTGGATCAACGACTCGTATAGATTGACAGGTTTACCTGACCTGGTGTGCCCAGGGTTAAACATAGTTGCCAGCATTTTTATCAGGGAAAGTATATGTGGTGGAGTAGACGTCTATAAGTGGGATATTTGATCGAATACTCCTGCTGGGTGAAAGTCGAATGAAGTGGCAAACTCCATATATAAATTAATAATTTCGAATTGGTCTAGTGAAAATTAAAAATAACGCGATGGAATGTCGTAATTTTGTTTACGATTTCTTAATTTTGTTAAAATTATCATGTATTTAAACAAATAATATTTATTTTTCTTATTTCAATTCTAATTCGATAATATATTTTTTTGTGTTCATAAGTCAACCGGCAAATCAGATTTTTTTTTCTGTTTCAGTTGTCTGCATGAGCTTAATGGAAAACGTTTAAACCCAATATGAGTTTGGGTTATTTCAAATTGAGTTAGGGGACATGGTCCCGGGACAGCGCCAAAGAAAGCAGACGAATAGTCTGGTGAACTCTGGTTTAAAAATATTATTACAATATTATTTTAAGTAGAGATGGCATAATATTACAACTAAACGAGAGTACGCCAGACTATGTTCGTCTATTCTCTTCGAGGCCGTCCCTTACTTGTTTCAGTTAAAATATGAGATATCTCGTCAGCGTCTTAGAAATCATGTATTATTTCAAAGTGAGGCTGACAATCTCATTCGGTTTCCAATTCTTTAAATGCAATTCATGATTGTAGTGCAAATTCAGATAGCTTTTAATGTATAATGCTTATTATCAGCTTGCCAACGATTTAATTTTTACTAATTTCTCCAGTAGATAGCCGTGAGTTGTGATTGTAATTGTATAGCGTTAGTAGCGAGCGACCTATATTCTTCGTTGGTTTGAGATCGATGCGCTCCGCTGTTTACGACGACAACCAACCGGCAAAGTCAAAATTCGACTGAACGTCGCAAATCGTAAATGATCCCGCTACGATCGTCCGAAGGACACGGTTTTATAGTGCGATATTAAAATTTTACCACCCCGCGCCATATATACGAGCACATATTCGAGATCGAGTCGGTGCGGTATTAGTTGATCGATCGTTGCAGCGCTATTTTTCGCCTGATCAATATTTTCTGTAGTCTTTGTTTCATCGTCGAAAATCTCTCGCCAAAACTTATGCTCTTGTCAGATGTCAGCGGTCGCATGTCGTGGGCCTTCACTGCCTTAATGGAAGAGCTGTCGGTTCAAGTTGAGGGCGCCCTCTCTTGTTAAGTTTGCGAAGCGCATTACGGGAGTTTCGACCTGCGAATATGAAATGAGATTTTCTTGTTTGGGGTCACCTACCAACTCTATTTGCTGACAAGAAAGCGTTTGACAAATAATCATGAACTTGTTAAATTTATTTATAAAGTATTCCGAATATGGATAACAGTATTTACTACAATAATTACTGTATTTCCTACTCTAATCGCCTTTCAATGAAACCTTGGATGATTTTATATCACATTAATTACCACAGCATGCCATATTTTCCTGGATCAAATAACAAAGTATATGCGAGACGGCGTGACTAGTGTTTACTTTGGATTCAACATATATTGAAAAATGTTTAGTATTGAACCCTTTTGAATAAAGTGGTATGTTGGTAGAATTGGATATTTTGATAGGTGTTTTTGGCTGATGTTCAGTTTACGGGCACAACGGAGCGGACAGGGAGCGCGCGAGCGAAGCGAAGAGCGGTTCGCGAAAGA
>JAUJYS010000436.1:0-23336 GCA_033995665.1 Melogona broelemanni
GGGGGGCGCGTCTGAAAACTCATCCAAGAAAACGATTTCATGGTTTCCAGCCTTTATTCGTCATTCTACGCACTAAACGAGCATGCTCAAACTCCCTTCTCGCCTCTCGTACCGCCCGAAAGCCAACAACCAAACAACGAAAAATAAATCCGCCAACAGTGGTTTACAAAGTAGTGGTGCTCCATAACACGAAGCTGCATTGAGTGCATAGCTGAGAAACCAAATTAGTCGCACATCAGTCGACGGCGCAAAATGGAAAAATACATTCCACATGCAAACCATTAAACTAACAAGCACAATCACAAAGTCAAACCATTTAACAAATTAATTCAATAAAACTCTAACGGAGAAAAAACCTGTAAACAACGCAAATAATCAAATTTTAAAAGACTCACTTGCAATTAACGTGATTCTCTATATTATTGGTTCGGAGGCACGATTGATATCGGTAACTGCTATTTGGTAAATCAAATAAAGAATTCAGGAAATTCATTGCATTTAATTAATTGCAAGATACAGCAAATAAAAAATTACTAGAGGTGAAATGCCAATCCCCCTTGGTTGAAAAATCTTACACGGGCACAACATTATTACTGGTTATGCTTAAAACCGATTCAAACTTCTATAGTAAATTTCCGGATGGAAACAAAGGATACATTTCAAGAATCTGATGCCGCCGTTCAAAGCCGAAACATCCGCTACCAGCCGTTCACACTACGTGGTATTCTCTGAACTGGAACCGATTTGCAATACGATCAATTTTAAAGAACTTTCCTGTTCAGCCTGAGCAACGTCAAAATTCGCCCAGGTAGCTCTGCTAGCCTTCAATTTCACACGCTGCCCTTAAAATCTGAAAGCTAGCAATCACACAATACCGATCCAGTTTGGGCTAGTGGGGTAGAGGGGAGCGAAGATGCGATGGCTGCGACTGTAGCATCGGGTAATGGCCCGTAGCAAAGCCTAAAAGGAAGGAGGTGGTGGGATAACTGACGCGATGGGTGGTGAGGAGAAGTGGTGGGGGAGGGGGCATCTTGCGTGCCGCCTCTTCAAAAGGGCTACTTAGCGGGCAAGTGGAAATAACGAACGAACACGGGATTAGGTTAGGATTGCGGCGGGGCTTAGTGCAGGCAGCCAACGGTCCAACTTCGGAAATGGACGGACTACTATAACTGCTGAACGTATCGAGGGGCGATAGCGTTTTCAATTTGAGGAGGGTTATGCCTGTTTTACTGGACGCTGCACCATCACCGAGAGAGCAGTAACTATGCGCCGTGATTCCTTTGCGGCCGGCCACACACTAAGGGTGTCAATTCTCAATTTCGAATTTTCTAAGAGTGTTACGGATTCCTTCAACGTGAGTTGAGGTAATCGGTCAATGTTCGGATCGGAATCGGACGATCGTTCGCATATTGACCGATTTGATAAAGAAACTATCGAACTATAAGAAATGTGCAATAAATGTAATTCAAATAAGTTTGCAACCTGAAAAATAAATAAAGAAATTATTTATTGACATTTTGTACGTTTCAAACTTCATTGGAAAAACATCGCTCTATCGATTAATTTTTAGATCGATATGAATCAGGGACGATTTCGACGGTTGTCTATTTGTGATTGATAGAAAACATTACCGGCATTCAATGCCCGAATTATTCGAGGTTATAATTATTTTTGAAGGTAACAAAACAAAATAAAACAAATAAAGATATTTTGACCACAAACCACACTTAATACCGACAGACTATATCGATAAAAATTAATTAAAAATTGGAATCACAATGCATTAACGCAATATAATTACTCGTATCATTATGACATTCAACCGGAACAAAAATTAGGTAATCAATTGTTTCATTTCGATAGCTAAATCTCAGAATGACTAAAACACATGCTCCAAATGCACACGATACAACCATATCAACAAACAAAAAAAATCATCCGCCCACAACCAAGCCGCTTCATGTCAAACACCGTTCCACCATCTAACATCACCGGTAACTTCCAACAGAAGACGAAAAAAAAAAAACACGCCAACCCCGTTCTATTAATTTCATAAAACGTGCTCACTTGAGCTGACACAAGAGCGATCGACAAAGAGACAAGAGGCGGGCGAGAAAGAGAAAAAAAAATCGTAATTGCGGACCAATTAGGGAATTAATTTTCCATCCTCACAAGATCGCAGATAGGGGGAGGATGGGTTTGCGGAGAAAGAAAATATGGATTTTTTGCGGCTCGCCAATTCTCGACCTATCGAGTGTGCCCGCGGCAACGTCGTCAAGACGATCCAAACCCATCCGTTATTTGTCCATAAGCGACGGCGTTAAGTGCAGCATTGTCTGTTGCGACCAAGATTACGGCTAATGGCCTTTTAAGCGTGACATATTTACACAAACTGAGTAGGGGAGACTGGAGGTGGAGTCGTACAGGAGGAGTAGCGCTACGATATTCCGTCATGTTAGCAAAGCGTCAGGATTAAAAAAAAATATAGAAAAATGCAGTATCTTACATGTTGGCGTTTTTTTAGCCCTTAGCGACATTATCAATTAGGCCTCACCGTGTCTGGTTATTATGGGGTTCGTTTCTATTTACACAATACATTCTTTCCGTCGTTTTTCGGAGTACGGGTAATTTTTTAAGTCTTCTCATAACATGTCAAATGCTTGAGTGCATTCTTGTGACCTAAAACAAATGTCAGCAACATGTTTAATCCTATCGGAAAATAAAGCACGATCTGGATTTATTTTAGCGAATTGTACATGCCATGAGCATGTTCAATTGTGGAAAAAAAAAATAGAATACGACAAAAAATGGTTCTTGATATAACGTTATCAGGCGAATCTGTTTTTCCCATTACGTTATCCAACTTCATAAAATTGATTAACTCAAATATAGCGTGAGGCAAACTTTGCACAAACTTCCGCCTGAACCTGTTGTATTTGATGGCGGATGCTTATATTGAACACCTAACTTCCGATTTGAATTCTGTGAAATACCGGCAGTCGTTCAGTTGTCTGAACACCACCGGAGACCGGACCTAAGGTTAGACGAAACGTCGTTAAGCGCGGCGCAACGCAAAATTGAAGTAGCAGCTCACGTACCGAGTGCGCCACACATGGCCCACTACGTGCGTTTGGCGCTCTCTATTGATTATTGGGGGCGAACGCAATCGCTGGATGGCGCCAGCTTCTGTACAACAGGACGACAGTAGCGCCATCTGCATTGGCCACTGATGAACCAAGTCCGACAAATATAAATCGGACCGGCCGCGCTTGCTTTATGATGTACTGGAGTAAATCAAAGCGTTTGAACAAGATCGAGCGCATTATCTCATTACACCCCGAGTAAAACAAGATGGTATAACTGCACCATTTACGAAATGCGACGCACAGAATCAACAAATTAATGACATAATAGTGTACAACGTCTAGGACAGAAAAACAAAACAATTGATATGAAAAAGAAAACAATTAAAACTAATGACCTCAAATTACAGATGCATAGAGAATATTCATCTAAATCCAAGGGAGGTTTGCCTTCCGTAATCATAGTCATGAGCCCGACAGTGAAGACAATTTATCACTCAGTCAAACCAGGTATTCAAATAGGATTTGTGTTGATCATCGTTTGTTTTAATTAAGGTTTTGTATTAATTGTAATATCAATTCAAACCAGTCTATACCAATTTGTTCTACCTGTATCTATTTTTATCAGTTATCTCTGAGGAATTACACACAACTTCAGCCCAAAGATGCTTAGACGTTTCGGTCGACAGGTGGCGCTCCACGTGACGACGCCGTAAGCCCCCTCCACTTTAAACGCAAATAGCGAGTGTCGCGCGAGAGGCGCATGGCTAACGCCAACGACGTTTTCGACATCGCGGCCGCCTTTACAGCTGCCAATTACACGCACCACAGAGCCATAGAGAAGTGAAGGGGTTAAAGGACGAAGCGAAGACACTGGCAAAGTGGCAGACCGGGGAAAAATCGATAAGCGGTGGGGGGGGGGGGATTAGGAAAAGGCCTACTACTCTACACGAGACGGGAAATAGCGCCTGTCTATTGGCTGTTTGCGCTAGAGCGTGTGGTGGTGGTGTCCTCTGGTGACCTTCGAGCGGCATTGAGTAGAAACGGAACTGGTACCTTTTTGAAGGAGCTTAGGAACGCTTAGGTAGGTTCCTTTAATTTATGAAGGAACTGGTTCCGTTCCTAGGAATTGGTACAATTTTGAGGAGCTTGGGAACGCCGAAGTTCCATTAATTTATGTAGGAACTGAAACAGAAATTGGTTCCTTTTTAGGAACTGGAACGCGGGTTCTTTTTTTGTGTAAGTGATTCCTTTTGACATAAGCTTGAATTTTCTATGAGTACAATTTTCCAAAGTATGTCGACAGCGGAACAATTTTTCAGCATCAAACAGAAAATGCTAAAGATTTTTTTATCTGTTGAAAGATTTTGATCTGCGTCCGCAAATCTACATTTGTTCTGTAGATGAGTTCCCGCAAATGTTTTTTTTTATATTTTTAATCGAAGGAACGAAAAAGTTCCAGGTTCCTTTTGAAAAAAAAAAACTTTGGAACCTAGGTTCCTTTTAATTTTTGAGAAACTGTAACGGGAACTGGGTCCTATTTTTATGAGGAACGGGAACTGGAACTGATTATTTTTTTAAAAGGAAGGAACAAAACACTGCGGCTTCGAACGACAAGAGGCAAAACAACATGGGGAGCTACTAAGCGCCTTCTAGTGGCGAATACGAATCTCGGCTTATCTCAAATTCCAAACTCGATCTGTCCAAAATTTACAGCAGCTCATCGCAAGTTGGAGTTTAGGCACAGAATCTGTTTAGCAGCGGCGTTTAACGAACGTAAAACCCCGCCGTAACGTTAGATCAACGATCGGCCGTAAAAACACTAGTCTCGAGAGCGTTCAAATCAATATCTCTGGTGTTGATCGGTTCGAAAACCTTTTTATAGCCCAGCCGCCAAGTTGCCGTGGAGCCGCGACAGTTTTTAAGAGCATTCCAAATTTTCGTCACCGACCTTTAAAACCCTACGCCCCTTTTCTTCAAAAAGTATTAGAAGGTAATTAAGCGGTCTGTTGTTTCAATAATGTATTCCCTACAATCGTCTTCACAGACCAACCTTACTAAACAAAAAATAAGTACGATATTTAACTAGTTGAATAAAGAATGCATTCAAAACACTTCTTGTACGTACCGATGGCTCAGTGGGTATGGCAACATCCTACAGAGCGGAGTCCAAAGCTTAGAGGTGGGTACTGCAGCCTGGCTATACCAGCTGCCATTCCCCTTCCCTTCCCTTCCCTGCCCCTTACATATCTCCATAGAGACACGAGGGTGCAGTGATCCCACAGTGATAACTTCACCCTCACTACGGTGATTGATATAAAAAAATATATATTATAGTTTTGTTTATTGTGAATGTACACCAAGTATGTTGCCATTTTCAATGCCCAAGAATATTTTATTGCAATTTCCGTGCTTATTTTGGACAAACTTTTGCCGCAGACAATTCCTTGTCCTAGTGCATCAGTATGATCTGACCGTTGATTAAGATCAGTACCTTTGGATTTTGGTGGTACATTGTTGAAAAGTATGGTTTTGATGCCAGATTACTATGCCGGAGCAAAAACCTAGGCTCAATTTTGGAACAACCGATAGATCCACTCTAAAAAAAAAAATCGGGGCACAGGATTTTCTGCGACCAAAAAATAAACCTTGAGCACAACGATAATTAAACGCTTAGAAAATACGACAGGTACAAAGGGACGAAAGAAAACGAACCCGGCGAGATTAATGAGAGAGGCGACGCCGGGCGAGCACGTGAAGAATACCCCCTCCCAAACGGGAGGATACGCAGGGCAAATTGAAATACACGGTGCTTCCAACACAACGCCATTGTGGATTGATTCCACCAAGACGGACCACACACCTTTGCACACTGGACGCATACCGGATTGCCGCGGCTAAGTCTTGCCAGCAGCACCGCTCAACCAAGTTGATGTATGGGTCCTGCAATCGATTTTGATTTGTGCGCGGTTAGGCAACGTGGCTGGATGCGTGTGCTTCGGCCACCAGACGGCGCGCGCGCCACAATTTCCTTCATTTTTCTTGAGGTGTTGTGTACGCAGAAAGAATTGAAAGTGTGAGATAAAAATAATTCGTAATTTATTATCCATGAACAATGTAGTAATTAATGTACGTTGTCAGGTTCCCTTTAAAGATCCCTACCGGTACCTATAGGTCAGAAATGCGACTGTTGTAGTCATTCGGTAAAGCTTAAATGTCAGTGTTAGCGACAACGGTTCCGAGAACACGGCAATAATCTTTCAAATTTCAAAAACGAGGCAATAATATAATGTTTGATTCGATTATATCAAATAGCTTCTGACAGATTAGTGTAGCGCAAAAATGCCTGTCGAATTTAATTGTAATGGTATTTTTGAGGAGCCAGGATGGCAATTAAAGAACGTCTGAGTGCTGAGATATTAAATACATAAAAGCGAAAAAGAAAACGATAAAAAAGTTAAAAGATTATCCCAGCATGCTTCAACTCGGTTCAGAATTAAAAGGCGATAGTACATGTGTTGGGCAAATTAATGGAAACACGTCCATTTGTACGCATGTGGTCAGAAGCGACCAAATTCATGGTGTACAGATAGTGGTGTTTCCATTATTTTGTCCAACCCCTGTACGTCGTTCGAAGAACTTCAGGGTAACTGCATCTCGCCAGAGAAGATCATTTGATAATACTTTCCGACAAGATTACTCTGGACAAATTGGAAATGACAACATTGCCAGAGGTTGATGACGCGATTCGCCATTTATCGAAAAACGATTGCCCAGATTAGGAAATACTTTTTTTTTCATCTCATTTTAGACCCACAACTTTATTCGCTCAGTAGCCATGTTCGACGTTTTATATAAATCCTGTACACCTCTTATTCTCCAGACTTTTTCTGGTCTATGAATGGAGGAAGTCGGTTAAGGTGAACTGTCGATAAACATATATATTTTTCTCTCTCTCTCCTTCTCTTTCCAAAGCGCTTTCAAAACCCTAGACTCGATTTGCCGTAAAGATGTATAGATAGCGTTTCAGTGGCCACGTGCTTCACAGGGAAGCCATTAAATATTACTGTGGCAGTATAAACCACAAATTGAAATATTTTTCTGCGCGGCCGCCTCATCGCCCTAAGACCCAGTGATTTTTTAGGATAATTATTTCTCGGATCTATCCGCTTCTGCCGCGAATGAATACCAACGGCATAAGTGACAATTTTATGTAGCCAAAATCACTCTTCGGTCACGTATTTGATCCGCATTCCAACAAAAGTATCATCGACGATTTATTTGTGAGTCGCCGCATTCATGAGACTGACTTCTCACAACAATAATGAAGTCCCTATTTATTTGTAACAAACATTGTGTCCCAAGTTTTTTATGCAATCACTTTTTTTTTGTTAACTTGTTAGGTATCTAGGACCGAGTCTCATGAGTCTCTCTAGACGAAAACGAGTACAGTACAAAAGAGGTAATCACCTAAGTAACTACATAAAAGTTAACTTATTGCTTGCAGTAAAATTCACCACCACCCCACCCCACCCCATCTCCTTTCGTAAGCTCTTTAAACAAGCCCCGAAAACAGCGCTACAAATCTAAACAAAGTGAGCTGCCCATTTCGCCTTTCGTGTTTACGCGCTCATCCAAAATATTAGGAAAATTTCATCCCTAGGAATTGATTTTTGTCCGAGTGATTTGTACGAGTCGGTAGTATATTTATATTCCGAATTTCATGACAATCCATCCAGCCGTTTTTTTTTTAATGATTACAGATACTTATTGAACGCCCGTAATACATTGGGCAAAGAAGGCGTCATAAAAACCATTTTATTTTATTAATTCAAGAGTAAACCAAATCAAAGGCTACATAACATACGCAAACTACGTATGATTTCGCATCTTACTGGGAATCATTTCTTTCCAGTTTATACACTCGCAATTGGAACTTATCATCGCCAACATTTGTTATTCGACATGTATAACTTTTAATGACTGGTGAAAAATATCGGCAGCAAAGACGACCGACTAATTGCATTTCTTGGAATAACAAAAAATAAATAGGCAATTATTTTTATGCAAATTCAGTAATCCATCTGATCTGCAGATTTTAAGTACTTGATGACTATGCAAAATTTATGTAAAGCTACACGCCATTACGACTGAAAAAAATAATGAATAAGTAAAGAGTTGCCAAACAATTATTTTCCATCTCGCATTTCGCTAAACAATTGTCATTTCAGAAGCAAAAGAAATCTTCAACTTCTTTAGCGTTAACTTCGTGCGGCCTCCGTGGTTCAGTGGCTATGGTCATCGACGACAAAGCGGATGGTCCCGGGTTCGATTCCCGGCGCAGGCTTTCGTTTATTCGGTTCTGTGGTACTGGAATGTGCCCCTCATATATCGCCGCAGCGACGCGAGGGGTACAATAACCTCCTGTAGTGTTATTCACTACAGTGATTAAAAAAAAAAAAAAAAATTACTCCATCCTTCAAGCTAACGATTTTGCAAGATGTTGAACCGAACCGATCCTTTTTATGAGATCACAGGAAGCCACCATCTAATAAAAACCACTTTGGGTAGTTACCACCTTGCCTAGTGAATAGTTAGAGACAAACGCCATAGGCGCGATATGAACTCGCTCAAGCAAGAGTCACTGATGGCTGCCACTCTGCCAGTACATTCATTTGACTATACGACGCCATCTAGTAAAAATTGACAGATCATATACAGTACAACCGGAATTTGAACCATCAAGAGTACCGACAAAGACATATTGAAGGCGTAAATACGAATGGAGTTGAATCATGAATGCGATGATGTCGCAGGCACTCCAACCTTAGACGTCATTGGCGAAGGCTTTCGAAAAAATCATTATAAGCGAAAGTACCGAGAGACATCTTCGAAGATTTCTATCTATTTAGTCGAGTGAGAAATTGGATTGGTGCTCACATATGTCAAACCGAATGGTGTCCCGCAATGCGATTTAAGAAGAAAAAAAATCGAAGCCGGGGACAATTTAATGATGCTAATGTTTCAAAGTCAGAAACGCCTTTATCCGATCGAAGAAACGAAAAACGCGAATAACATAATGACACCCGCATAGACAAAAAGGAGACCAAAATCGAACGATTCAATAATAGCGTGACCTTTCGGGAGAGAAAACGCCAGACAACTACGACCTATAACGACAGAAACAGGAAATTTCAACAACGTTTGAAACGTGAAACTTTAAAAGCAAACCGAACGGAAGAGACAAGACAAAAAAGTAATCCGACGAACTTTAGTATATTCATTTAGCAAAATAACAATGAAAGAGCCTCGGGCATTCGAACATCGATATTGGTTCGCGAAGTTGCCGCCAGGATAGGTAATCGCATCGTCGAGTGGCGCTGGCATCGACATTCCATCCGATACCGAACGAGGCAGCTTGCCATGCGACGGCACGTTGAATATTAAGCAGTATGGGGACGGGCGACAGTGCAGGCACATAAATCAGATAATAAAAATACTTATTATTCCGGTCACGGCGTCCGCATAAAAAAAGATAAATGTTGACAATCCATGTAAATTATGAGGATAACGCATCCCAAATGCGTCAAACAAAAAAAAAGATCTATCGGGCTTACCCGGGCTAATGTGTCCTCCCCAGATCCTACACTCATTCATGTGCGTGCATTTTGTGAAATATACAGATGTACATGTACATTGAAGTTCTTAGCTCTGAGTAATTATGATATAATGCTGTTCACAATTAATTCACGTGAGATCACATTGGATAATTCACATGATATCACATTGGATAATTCACATGATATCACATTGGATAATTCACATGATATCACATTGAATAATTCACATGAGATCACATTAGATAATTCACATTGGATCTGCCTACAACTGGTTGTTAATTAGTGAATTTAACCAAGCTTCCGTATCAGTCATATTTGGAGACTTGCCCCCCAAAACCTTGTGCCAATTGATCCAGTTTAGCAATATTTTCAAGGAAAATATGTGTCGACTAAAGAAATACTTTTGCGGTTATTGAATCAAACAATTTCGAATTAAAAAATAATAATAATACTGAATAAAAAATAAAATAATTGTTCGCAAGATATAAAAAAAACTGTTGTGAACAACATCGGAAATTTATAACCCAATTTAACAAGTAAATTCATTGAGAAATTATCGCACACTTTCGTTTAATAAAATAGTCACCAAACCCTGTAAAAAATTACCCTTACGTTAATTTCGAATCGGGGTCTTGGGAGGATAGCATAATGCGCACTGTATAATGCGCGGATTTCCGACTCGTACTGTATAATAATAGCTTTTAAACTCGCTGGAACAGTAGCGAACGAATGAGTACTCGTCCCTCCAATGTGTCATGTGCACATTGCATATGTGTATGAGCATCTCGATGCACGACGCCAGGCTCCTTTGCATGCCAAGCTGCGGATGGCTGGGGGAGGGTGGAAGGGGAGGAAGGATCGGGCATTGAGACGCGACTATTGAATTTATCGTAATTGAATGAAACTCTCCGAGAGAGCGTGAAAAACTGCTTCAACGTAGAAGAGAAGGGCTGGAAAGGATCACCTGATAAAGCATACCATTGCTGACATCACAGGTTGGAATCCAACTCGTGTTACATACAAGGGCGCGGTTAGAGTAAAACCAATCCCCGTGTGCTTCACAGATGTCGGCGCCGTCTGGTGGCATTCTAAAGAATTAATTGGCTCGCTCCCAGCACCCCTAGCGGCGGATAGAGCTTGGCAGACTACGCTCCACCTTGCAAATAACGTTGGCGCCACCTAGTGATGAAGCGCAACGCCTGTAATTCCATTGTCCTAATTAGCCAGGTAGCTGTTGGAAGGGAAGAAAGGAATTGGACTTGTCGTTTCCAGCACGTGATTTTTTATATTGACGAAGCGGTAAACGAATTTGACAATGTAATTTTCTCGTAATTATACTCGTACGGACTAGACACGATTTGCATCAACCACTGCAAACACTCGTATACAATTGAATTGTGCTCTACCTCTGTGTACGTACAGTTGAAGCTGGCATCTTCCTTTCCACGTAATTCAATTGTCATTGCGCAATTCCGAAAAAATCTAATGGGCGTCGCGTTCTTTCACTAGATGGCGTACATTTCGCCATTCAGACAGGCGACGACAGATTGCAATTATGAATGGCGGCGCTTAGTCAAGTAAATACCAATTTACACTTAGGAGGGCTGGTAACGCTAATAGGGGGAGCGATAGGCAAAATTAAATACTAATACAACCATCGCTAGTTCTATCATCATTTCAATGAGGCGGAATATCGAAAAAGCTTTTGACCCATGCTCGAAACACGGATCGGTAATATCACACCGATTGAGCTTATTAGCGAACTTCAAAATCCTTTCTCCATCTTCGGATAAATTTGTATACCTTTCCAATAATGTGTCAATACTGTCATAGTGCACTGCAATAGCAACACGATGGATGCGCAACCTAGTGGAGTGATCTCCGCTACAATGATTTAAAATATATATATATATGGAAGTCCATTAATATATTCACTTAAACTTAATGAGCCAAATAATAATAAAAAAGTTGTGGGGGCAAATTAAACAATGAGCCAAAAAATAAAAATAAAAGATGTGGGAGCATTTTAATTCAAAATTAGTCTACGTGGGTACAATAAGTGGCTGCACCGTAATTAAACTGATTCCTTTTAATGCCGCCAGAGGGAAACAACAACTGTCACGCACACATACATGTGTAGGCGGGCCCGCGCAAGAGCAAGCTTGCCGACCCCCACCGATCCACTGCGATCACGGCAGGATGGCCGGCGCTAGGCAATGTCCCCCGACGGAATAATTTCCAGTTGGGCAGTTCGAGTTTTCAATATTATTCATTAAGGTGGAGGAGAACTGGCGGACGATATAGACTCTGCGTGCGCATGCGTGCTGACGTTCCACCACCATCATCATCATTGGTGAAACGATTGGAGCGCGTAAAATCTCCCCGACTGTTTGGAGTCTCCATATCTGAGGGTTGGGGGAGGGAGTGCTAGAGGAAGGTGGACGGAATCCGAGGGGCGTCGGCTATTTTCTTTGATGATCCTCGCGGGGCTTTTAACGCGGGCTCGTAATAAAATTATTTGGACACGTAAGGTTTCGGGTAATTGCAGCGCCGGCGTTCTTACGTAGAAGCCATGCAGCCAGAGTTGAAAGATCAAGTACGGAGGCAGCTTGATTGAATGATCTGCCGAAGGCCCACCATCTCTTATTCACCTTCATAGAAAGATGTAGCGCGCGCTCAGTTCAATATTTATCTTCCAGTGAGACCGGCACTTTTCCTGAATGAGGATGAAATTCGATTTCGTCACCAAATCGTCAAAATCTGTACACAGCATAGACGTTAAATCAGAAATAAAAAAATATAACGCACTAGCACCGCAGATTCAACGCGGCAGAGACAATTATTTCATTATGAAATCTCCCTTTTGGCACGTGGTCCAAAGAGGATTAATGCCAGTCATTTCCTTTTTCATGTACAAGGATGAATTTCAATTTGAAGATGAACTCAAACCTCAGACATTCTGATGGGAACATGGTCGTCTGCCAGCTACATCTTTTCTGGGTGAATATTTCATTATAATGCTGCCCCTTGTTTGTTTGCAAACACTGCCGACAGCTTGCCTTCAAGCGTATTTTCGGATGCTCTTCCGAATCAGCAAGTTGGCAAATTTAGTATGGTCAATAATAAAATGTCTCTAATTTGAAGTCCATTTTTAATCACCAAAAAATAAAGGACGTGATCTTGGAGACATCGACACTCAAGATCATACAAAAAAAAAAGAACCATGATCATTGGTGTTATTCGCATTTCTGAGCCCAGATGAAGAACTCTTCGTACAACGAACGTTCTAGAGTATAATATTTTATTAACGCTAACGAACAATATCATCAAAAGGAAGTTTTTCTGAAGAAAGAAAAGAAAAGCTAGTGTGGTGGCTGGTCCTTGACATTCAGAAATTGTTAGGAAAGAAAGAGATCAGCTGGTCGTCTCGATACGGGGATATAAATGCTACTCTTGAGGTCCGCCCAGTCAAGTTGCTCAAATACTCGAGATGCCGACCGGGCTCAAGTGTGTTTGTCTCTTCGCTGTCAAACACACTCAACCTGAGTTCAGTATTTTTTTTTCCTTCCGTTGGTACCAAGCGCAAAAAAGGACAAGTTCCACTCTTTATAGACTCCAGGGACGACGTTTATAAGCAAGGCAGACAGGTATTGAAACAGTTATATCAACACAATGCAATAACTGTAAGTGTTATTGATGTGCTACAAGAATTATTAATCTTAAAATAGAACTTGGTACCAATTTTTGCTTAATCAAATTTGACACGTTTAAAATGTGCTATGTAGGTTGACTAACGAATCTGAATTCATTAGCTACACCATAAAAATCTTGATCTAAATTAATTACTAAAGTTAAAATATGAATGAAATATTCAATTGAAAATAAGACTACACGATCACAAATTAAGGTAGCCTTTGACGTTATCTGAATACCCGGAAATCAAAGCGAAATTTTGCGGCTGAAAGGTGACGCTCCCAATTTGAAGAGTAGAAAATACGCCCAGTAAGTATGGTTATTAGCTATTTATTCACCGTAAAAGTTGGGCGTGACGAATCGGCCTAGTGGCTTGTAATTCTCAAATGAGTTTGCAAGGGTACACACATGAACTAAAGGACCAGATTGAACTGACCAACATGTTGTCACTACAGCCCACCAGAGTGCAATACAGATTTACAATGGTGTTGGCTTTACCGTTTATTCGAGTGGAGAAAGCGTCCCTAAAAAGCTTTTTAGAAAACAGGGCAAAAAAAGCGATACCAGTGACTTGAATAATTAATTCGTACTTTGATGGTCGACGTCAAAAATTCAAATGTCCTTGGTATTACAGATATGTCAAACATAGGTTATCGCGCTAGGAGAAATTAAGCAAATCATACATTTTTTAGCTACATGCAGATAATTATATTTAATTTGATATTACGCTTGATTTTGAACGGGTCAGCGCTTCATGTATTTTAAAAATTAAAATAAAATATTTGAATTTTTAAGACTTACTTTGTCTACAGAATGTACACAAAGTAAGGTTTATTATAGTCGAAATGTACCTGCATCATGCAGGTACATTTTAATTTTTAAAATACATGAAGCGCTGACCCGTTCAAAATCAAACGTAATGTCAAATTAAATATAATTATCGGGAATTCCATAGTCCATTTCCCGCTTGAAAGAGGGTCATGTTATGAGTCTCTAAAGTTGTTTATCTGCAAAAAGTAAGTTCAAATGACCATTCAGCCCCACGAATCACGAACCTTAGCTACGTTGAGAATGTTGTATCAGATAATATTCTTCGTGTATGTGTACATGTCTTTGTTATTAATTGACTCTGCGATGATTAAGGAACACTGACGTTGCCTTGTGAAAAGAGCTCCGAACCCATAGCAAACGCCAATTTCACGCGCAACAAAAATCGGTGACGAGCTTCAATCCGGTGAAAGAGAAACGGTCAAAAGTCAAGTACGCGATTTTCCACGACATTAAAAAAACGGCAATTAATTTCTGAGCGTTCCTCGTTTATGGCCCCCGCCAAAAATATGCGAAAAAGAAAATCCACCGGGGGATTACGACCACACCATAATACATTTTTTCATCACCATCCCGCGGGAGAGCCCCAAATGTAATATCCAGGCTGTCGACATGTAATCCGCGCGCTAATTAAAGATTAATTTAGCAATTTTTTTTTTTCGTTTTCAGAATTTACGCGAGCGCGCCAATTTCATGCCCGGCTGCAGGGACAGCGGAAAAAAAAATCATAATAGCTATATAACAGAAGCTCGGCTCACTCGGATACATCTTTCGAATGTATATATATGCACGAGTCCTTCGCCATACAGCATATATACAGCGAGGACGCATGCGTCGAGAGTTTATACCGGGGGATCATAAAATTTGTCTCCGGCTATGCCCACACACACACAAACACACGGATACACAATTTCCCGCCATAGACGTTGGGGTGCCCGTCCATCGAGTGTGTAAAAAATGATACTGCTCTAGATGCAATATGGGTGCCTCTCACGCACCACGCTATGAACCACCTGAGACCCGCCGCTATATTCACCTACCTTGACAACGTTGGCAACGAGAGCTTAATGAAATTTTATCTCGAGTTCAATCCCCGACCGTGACCTTCAGATTTTTTTGGGCGATAGAAACGAAAATTGCCATAGCGACACGAGGTGTATAAATACTGTATTGAATAGCACTACAGTGATTTTTAAAAAAAATGTAGAGCCGTAGGATGGCGGAGAAAGGCAATGGCAAACCACCTCTGTATTCTGCCAAGAAAAACGCAGGTGTCGGGGGATCGAGGGTCGGGGTCCGGAGACGACACCTTGGTGCCGTTAGGGTGCCCAAGACTGACTAACCAACCAACAAAAGACATAATCTTGTGCAACTACAGTCTACAGACAGCAGGTCTCTCGAGGATGGACGCACCCTCGCCTAGGCTCAGCGGCAGAGGATGGATTGAACGAAAAAAGGCGGCATAGCAAAATAGCCGAGTGAAAAATGGAGCTGGGTTATCGCTTATACCCATTCAAAGCTATTATCTTTTATTATTGTCGATCGATTTCTTTTCTCTACTTCACAAAAGACGGTAGAGGAGGAAGTGGGGGCGGATAGGGGTTGCACCGCCCTCAGAAGCAAGCAAAAAAAATAAACACGTCGAGCCTAACTCCTAATCTGGTCGAATATATTGGCGCAGTCAGCCGAAATGCGCGGCACAATAGTTGGGGGGAAGGGGTGAAAGGGAGGGTTAAAAACAAGGGGCAAGCAGTGGGGCGTGTCCACCCCCACCGCCCCACCATCCCCGCCTCCTTGAGAAAGGACACGTGACGACTCGATAGACCCTTTACAACTTCAAGTTACGTAACGGGAACCCTCCACCCCTCCCTCAATACGTATCCAACACACGTTGCAGTACGCAATAAACTATCGACATTACTTAATAATAATAAAAAATAAAGTATAAATATGCAGGATTGATTTTCTGAAGTGACGGATCCACAAATGCATCAAAGAAATACCCAGATCCGAAATTTTATGGAATCATCCTCAGCGGTACTACCATGAATGGGAAATCCGCCTGTAGCTAACAGAACTTTCACTTAATAAGAAGACACGTTATGAAAACAAGTAAAACGAATTTGAAAATAAATTTTGATCTTAATTCTGCTTTAAAAAAATAAAAATAAAGAAATTGACTGGAGATAAAAACTGGTCATAAAGCGTTAGGAAATCTGACCCCCATATAAGTATGGGCACTGCGCTCTATCCCTATTTGGCGTGCCTTTCGTCCTTTGTCAAGCGTAGACGGATGGCCACAATAGTCCAATTGTAGAAAAACAACTCCCAGGTCCACAGAGGATACACACTATCGATGTGGATCTTTCGAAAGCACCTACCGGAAGTGAAAGACAAGAGGGCGAAGTTATTCGGATCATGAAAAAGCTGACCACCCATGGAGTCAACTTTCAACTTCCGTTTTATCGAAAAAAGGTCAATATGCTCCTCGGGCAGTATAGACCGTAAAAACACAACAGATAATTTTCGAGTAACAATATATACTTTTCGTAATTTGTCCACAATTTTCTCCTTTTCTCTTGTGCACACACACACACACACAGGAAACATTTCGTTTACTCAATGATGCTGTCGTCCGTCGCTACTACAGACTTCGCTATGGCAACCGTGTCGTTAGGCAACTCTAACCGGCAGGAAGGTGAAGTACTGGATCCGTATCTATCTCGACACTGCACATTTTGTACTTTTGAACTACAGTCAAAAGATATTTCTGGTTTTGAATTATGGGAGAAAGTGGTTGTGTTCTTCGGCAATGACACAAAATATCTTGTAAGTGGGCGTCTTCTTTTCTAGAGAAAATATTAAGTTTCCGTAGGCAAGGTAAAAAATTGGTCATATAACGATAAAATAAATATATTACCTTTCCATTATACTTATTTTAAAAGAGTTTAGATTTCTATTTGGCCGCCTCTCATAATATGTCACCTCAATGCATGTAAAGGTCGGCAGATTTACCCCTGATTTGGGGTGATGAAATGCTTTTATTAATTTATTATTTTTTATAGATTTTTATTACTCCTGATCACTGTAATGAATTTTAAATACAGGAGATTCTGCACCTCTCGTTTCGCTTTGGCAATATGTGAGGAGGCACATTTTCATCAGTGGCACAGGATCGAATCGATCGAACGAATCAGGCGCCGAGAATCGAACCCGGGACCGCCCGCACCGCAGTCGGTTGCAATAACGGTTTTATGGGTCGTACACTTTATGTCTCCGTTTACTTTATGTGACAATAAATATACTCTATAATAAAATAAAATTTACTCGGGGTCTAAGGAGGATAAATAGGGTGCGGCGTTTCCATCACGACCGACAATCTACACGCTGATCATACGAAGCGTACACACGTGCCTACGTTAGAGACCTGCAGGACATGAGTGCAGCAGGAACGTGAATCTAGACCAATTTCGAAAGATGGAACCCGTGTACCCCTCTGAGCGATCCATCCATCCCAGCGAGAGAGCGGGTGAAAGAGAGTGAAAGAGAGCCCCCGCTGCATTACCCCTCCAACCGACTCCACCGACAAAAACATTTCATGGCGTTTTGAATCAATAGTTTGGGCCCTCGGCTAACCTATAACTATGGAAAGACATTCGCGGGGATGGCCTTACGAAACGACCACATTTATTTCGACAGAGATGTTTATGGCTCGAGGATTTTTTTTTTTCGTCTTTCGATATTTTTTTCTCTCCCACCACCCTCTTGCTTTTCCAGCTTTATTTTTCGCCATCGCTCTCTCTCTATTCTCTCGCCACATGGCTGGCCATCACGTAGATACATGTATAAGCAACGACATCAACCGTACATATGTTCTTGGGACCCTCCCTCTTCTTACGTGAATACTGTGGGACGGTTCACACGACAGACTTTCTCACTTCTTTGCTCCATGGAAACGCCACTCTTCTAGGTTCAACATGCGCTCAGAAAATTGAGCTTAACGTTTTTCAATCGCAAAAGCGCACCTGCGATAATACCACGTGACTTTGTATAAAGAGCACATTCACATTTAATGGTAAAATAATTGAAAAGTAAGGAAGCTAAACGAAACTTTTTGCAATTCTATGTATCTATAGTATAGATACTATAACCAAGAGGACTTTCACTAATAAATCATCTAGGTGACCATGAAATAATGTGCCTTGGTTGGTCATCAACACTGGACAGCCAATGGAAATCGTGCTAAGTGGTGTTTTTCAAACTTGGCCAGGACGTGAACTTCTAAAATGTTTCTAAACGTGAACTTCTAAAATGGAAATAACGATGCGGGATAATTGGCGGGACTCGAGGCAAACAAATTAGGCACAGTGAAGAAATAGATTCTCTAATCTAATCAATTCCCTGGATTCATTATTCTTTAACATGGATTGAACGTCACCACAACAGCGAGCTCTCAGCGAGAGGATCTGGACACAAAAAATTAATATATGCCAATGCCAATCACTTCTACAGAATACAATGTTTTTGACATTCTTCCAAATTGATGTGAAACTCTTTAATTGAAAGTCTGAGGAAAAGTGGACCCGCCAAAGCTCTCAGGAGCATAAGAACACATACACACACATATATATATATATATATATAAAACCGAATCATACACGTAAAAGACAAACCCGCATCTTCAATTTCCGTGCTCGGCGATCCGATAGAACTGGAACACAGACTCCGTGTCGGGTGATGTCACCACGGACGAGACCCGGCCGACATCCACACTAAAACTCCACGGGTTCCATGGAATCTCTCCGCCTATTCTAGTTCGGAATTGGAAATCGTTGCCGGTATCAAGGAATCGATATATTGTTCATAAACCCGATACCATGCAAATTCATCGATAATAAATATAATTTGCAAGCCTTACTAAAGTTCACCAAACATAAAAAAAACTGTTGCCGCTACGTTTATCGCTAGGCGGGGTTCCATTTCGTGCTCTGGAAGGAAGGTGAGGTCAGATATATATATTTTTTTTAAATCACCGTAGTGCTAATCACTACATGATTACTGCACCCTCGGGTCTCTATGGAGATATGTGAGGAGCAGGGAAGGAAAGGGAAAGCAGCCTGGCTATTCCAGCTGCCATATTGGCAGCTGGAATAGCCAGGCTGCAGGATTCACCCCTAAGCTCTGGACTCCCTAATGGAAGCTCAGGGTTACGCCAGCACCCCAGGCTAACGAATAAACGAAAGCCTGGGCCGGGAATCGAACCCAGGCCCGTCGGTTTCGTAGGATGTTGCCATACCCACTGAGCCATCGGTACGTATATAGCGATAACGGAAGAATAAACCTTAAAACATTTTGTTGGTGAACATAGTTTGCTTCCCGAATGATGGTATGGCTTTTCTCGTCATCATTCGTTGTAGATTTGTGTACAAACTTTCGCGAAAATAAAGCCTCTTCAAGATGTCTGCCATTCATTCGATCTCACCGCTTTTTTCCGTATCCCGCCGCTTTTTTATACCAATAAAAACGGCGAAAGATTCCTCTAAACTCGCTCTCTGGCATTTGAACTATGCCGAGAAAACAAAATATTTGTTTTACTAGCTGAGGATGCTGGCGGGCAGGATTGGCATGTGACAAACAAACAAAACAAAAAAAAAAATTCTGCCCTTTTTTCGGATAAATCTCGGATCTGGAACAATTTTTTTTAGAGAGAGGCCGTCTTTCTCCAAGGATGAGGGGAAAGAAAGTTAACACGGGGTGCAGCATCTTCATCATAACCGATGCCTCGGCTTAGGCTAAGGTGTGACTAACTCCCCCTGGGCAGCCTGTCCGGTAGCTCGGGCTATTCCCGTTGCCATCCTCTATCCCTATCCCTACAGTGATTGAAAATAATAAAATAAGAAAAAAAAACACTTATCATGTTTCTTCACAATATCTTAGTAGTGATAATAGTCAACTTGACGCCTATGAGAGGGGAAAACGCTAATAAATTCCCTTTAACAACATGTTTAAAAATTATACCCACCCCTTCCCCCTCACATACGTAATGCACCAAAAACAAATGGAAGCCAACACCCACGGCGCGTAGTTGGAGCAGCGAGTGGGCATGTAGCCAATCGACGTCAATCAATCACACAAAATACACAGGCAACTGCCGCGTCCTCTCTCTCTCTCCTCTGCATCCCAAATTAAAAAGGAAACGAGGACGCCGCATTTGGGCGTCGTCCACCTAGTGAGTGCGTACATGCGGCGAGAAAACGGCATATCGAGCTCACGCCGCAGACTCGCCCCCTTTCTAGCACTAGTATATAGGAGACACATTAGTTGTATGAGAAGCATTCGGAGATACCATCTCTCCTGAGGCCGTCTGTCCAATAGAAGCGAGTGGCTAAGGAAAGGTAGATGTAATTATTTTCCGGGAGGTGTGGGTGGGCTTTGTGGTTAGGGTGTTCGCCTACTATGCCCGAGACGCCGGGTTCAATTCCCGACCGAGGCACGCCGGAATTTTTCGGGCGAGAAAACTACGTACCTTCCTTACGAATGGAAGTAAAGACGTTGGACCCGCGTCTGTGCGTTGTCAAGGTACACGTTCCCACGTAGACGATCCCAACCTATGTAAGAAACCAAGACTAGACCAAAATTACCAGGTTGCCTCCTGGGGATCTTTGGGACGAATATTTTGAGGCTCCTGAACGGTTCTTAAACAATTAATTTGTATTGCATTAGTTTGTGCATTAGCTAGAAAACCTTCAAGTTACTATGCATTGCGCCGACACCAAACTACGAGTACGAAACGCGAATGTTCAAAACGCACAGCTACAACGTTGTCACCTAGTCAGTTCATATCCTAACACCCTGTACACGCCCGAGTGCAAACCCACTTGGCATTTCCAAACAACGCCGACTACACCCATGTACTTATCATGCACAATGGCCCAATTAGATGTCTAAGCGCATTCTTGTCTGCAATACGATCCAAGTCATTACTCTTCATCGAGGACGCCGCACACGTTGGAGTACGATTATCCTGAATCAACTATAAAGCATACATGTATAGAGGCTCGCGTGAATACGGCATTGGGCATTACGCATGCATTGGCTCGCTTCCCGCAAACACACCTTATGTGCGATGGGTGGAGGAGGAGAAAGGAAACCTGCACTGCGGCTACTGACGAGGACAATGGTGAAAGGTAAAAACAATGGGCCAATCGGATTAAATGCACAAACACAAATAGAGAACTGCTTTTCTTTGCGTTTCTATCCGCGAATTATTAAGGCGTGCGGAAAAGCTTGAGTGTAAACAAACTGAGGGTTTTATCCATTGGAAGGAGATTTCACTTCCCGAAGGGTAAAAAGTTCAGATAATTAGAAGTGGAGTTTGTGTTTTTAGATTTCAAATTTAGATGGGACAAATGCCGCGCCGTGACATTATGGCAATATGTGGAAGTATATGGGGTTGTCCTGTTTGTTAAGGATGCTTACCAGCCAATACTATCTTACTTATACATATACATATTTACATTATTATCCTAGTCATACATGTACCGATACATGTATGCATCTTGCATGCTCCTTGGACGAGCCAAACTTCAAACAAAGCGTTATTGTTTTGTTTAGGCCTCTCGAGCACAAGAGTTCGACGTCTCCCGTTTGATCTTCATTATTCGAACCGTTTGATCTTTAATTTAACCATCGCGCGTATCTCAAACGGAACAAAAGCGCCACCAAACAAAAAAAGTGAAACGCATCATATTGTCCTGATTCGAAAATACAGGTTTATTGTCTCGTGTGATTGCTCGTCAATGAAAAAACCAGGGGCAGCCTTACGACCCAAACTCAGTACACAACGAAATACGTAAAAGTCCAACTTCCAAAACGCAAAAAATTTAAATACATAATCGACTCAACGATAGTCTGCTCGGTGCGTATACCGACGATTCTAGTTGAAACATTAAGAAACAGTTTTATAAAATCACGAAACGTCAAGAACGTCAACTGCAAATTTGAAAACGGAGCTAGAACTAACTGCGGCAGGTCTGCGAAGGCTAGCAACAATCGAACCCGAGCGGCACTCACCCCAACTGGGAAGTGGTTCGCAGTCGCCTAGCAATACCGATGCTGGCTGCAATCATATCGAGAAAAATGACACAAAAAATGGCCGCCCCGCACTTTACAACACGGAAAGCTTCCGCTGCCAAGAGACCGAGTCAGTGTTTTAGTTGTGAAAAAAAAAAAGCATTACACGCGACCAACGCTAATCGTTCCGTTAATCATTGGACAAGGGTCTGCCTGGGGTCACTCACTTCCCTAATGGACCTCGCTTGGCGACCAATGAAGTTAGATCGCCAGCTGGTATAAGAGAGATGATAAAGCATTACATTTGGTTTGAGTTACCATTGCAGTGATTAGATGGTACAAGTTTGGTAAGAAAGTGGTCAATTGAGCCAATGAGCGCTTCTGGTACCTCTGGTGGCCATTGGGCGAAGCCTGTGGCGCCATAAACACCTGCTGCCGGTTAATGCCCCTGATTTAGTTGCCCGAGAATATTACCAATTTCTTTTCAACTTTTCAATTTAATTTGCTGTCACTTAAAATGGCCGATACAGACGGATGTACCGATCAACTACATATACGAGTATTTATATGCACAAATAGCCTATTGGCATTCTCAATAATTTAAAACGCAATGTCGTTTCCAATAAACCATCACGAATACACCGCAGAGGTCATCAGGCAATATTTTAGACTAGGAATAAATTTGTTCTGTATAATAAATTAAATTTGTTCCATCTGGTATAGGGAGGGTTCGTCGTAAACAAGCTCCGACCAAAAGGAGCACAAAGTGAAAGGATGCACAGCTCAAAAATTTTAAATTATATGAAACACAACGCCAATAATATAGAAAATGATCTATCAACTTAAATTAATAATGATGTTTTTTATCAACTTCATATTTTATATTGAATTTTTATTGGTGTTTCCTAATTTAAAAGAAAAAATCAGCATCGTTTCTGATAACATTAATGTTCTATGGAGCAATTTTTTTTTTTTTTTAAATCACCGTAGCGCCTAGTGCACTACAGGATTACTGCACCCTCGAATCTCTATAGAGATT
>JAUJYS010000437.1:0-23333 GCA_033995665.1 Melogona broelemanni
TCCTATTTCCCAAGAGTGTTTCGGCAGTGGAACAATCTAACAGAGTCTCAAATACAGAGCCTGTTAAAATAGGACAAACCCCGGGTATATATTGTAATTGTAATTGAAAAATTGAAATTGCATTATTATTCATATACCTTTTTGAATTATTTCAATATATTAGTTTAAATAGTATAGCTATATTTTAAAGTTGAACTTACAGTTACTTACAATAGTTTTCCATTAAGGTTCTTGGGGTGGGTGAACTGTAGGCATTGTGTTTCTATTTATCGTTAAAAAGAACAGGAGCAGGGCAGTATTTATTTATATTTAACATTGTATCAAATTGCTTGCTAAACTTTATTTTATCTACATCTACACGTTTAACCATTTGATTGATTTTAAAGAATATAAAGCGTCACAATGGGTAGATGCAAGATTTCTTTGTTGTGTTTTAGTGATAAATGTGTTGCATTATAATCATGAATTTAAAAGAACCGTAATTTTGTTCTTCTCTGAATATGTTATTCATTTTGTCAAACGACTTGGCAGCACAATAAGGGCATCAAATAGTAATTTGTCTCTATTGTTATCTCTTATCATTGCAGGTTGTGCATTTGTGAAATTCAGTACCCACGCCGAAGCACAAGCAGCTATTAACAATCTTCACGGTAGCCAAACAATGCCAGTAAGTATTAGAAAAGTATTTATTTCCCTCGCTTTACGCGTCACGGTCGAACATCGTTTAGGGGGTGATGCGCCGGTTGCTGCGTTTCACTGAAAGAAGAATAATCTGGAATTAAATACTTGGTTGCGCCATGTAAGACATAATTCCTTTTCATACACGAACATCGCACATGTGATGCCACGTTTTGCTGCAATGCAGATAATGAAATGCGTTCTAAATTTGGACTGCTGCACATGAACTGTTACATGAACTTGTTCCAGTTGCTCTGTTAATTGAATTTAATGGGGCCTGCAAGTTAATTTTAAAAAGTGCAACTAAAATGTTTTCCGTTTTATTATCAACTGAAGTTATAATTATTTTAGACATGCAATAAACTGTCACGACTGCATTAACAAAATTTCGTTAAATTTCTCCAGCCACGCATAATGCAATTGCAATGCAACTAGTCAAAATAGTTTGTAGGCGGGGTTTTCCAAATAGGTTCATTATTAATTAAATAAATTTTAAGAATTTAGTGACAATTTATACATCGGCCTTTGAAGTTACCGTTATCACTATGTGTATATTACGGCAAGTTTGTTTGTATGAATTTTGACTCAAACGTTTAAATTTTATGCAAGAAAATTATTTTATACTTTAGCAATCATTTCACATATTCGGGTAATATTTCTCTTTAGCGTAAAAAAATATTTAAAAAGAAAGTGAATGATGCGCATTTTGTTTAGATTCGCCTCAATTTGTTTGATGTTTTGATTAACTTATCAATAAAATCAGTTAAAGGTACACTAAATCTGATGACAAGACACTTTTAATCAATCAGCCTCGATGCAAGCCAGATAGCGACATTAAATGCAACCCCCGAAAGCAGGCTTCACCAATATGCATGCGTGCTCGCTGTGATTGCTATCTCACGGGGCAGTTATGTGCCAATTTTCAGCCGCAGATCGGTTTTGCACAACTATCACATAAGGTTGGGCGCGACGCCATCTCCGAAGAACTGTATGTTTCACGAATGCTTCTTTATTTTTACTATTGCAGGGAGCATCGTCCAGTTTGGTGGTCAAATTCGCAGATACCGACAAAGAGAGGCAGCTGCGGCGCATGCAACAGATGGCTGGCAACATGGGCCTTCTCAATCCTTTTGTCTTCAATCAGTTTGGTGCTTACGGAGCGTACGCTCAGGTCAGTACATGCTACAGAGTGACATCTGGTGTCTTGGCCTAGCAACTTGTTGTGCGAAAAGTTCGAATAGCTTTGATTCGCATTTTGTGCGATCTTTAAAATCGAATTATTTTCAATTATTTGATTACATTTAATTGATTTTGGTTTTGGAAGTTATTATTTCCCGTATTGCCCGATATTTTATTTAAGTGGTTTATTTTGAAACTCGGAACGTGAAATGACTGCAAGGGATTACAATTTAATTGCCATTAAATTTGCATTTGATTATGAACACGTTAAAATATAAATTTTAATTAATTAGTTCGTTAATGATTAGCGATAATTGCAAAACACCTCCTACCGTTATACAAGACTTATTTTGAACATAATTATGAAACAAAATTATTTATTAACATTTTTTGTAATAAATACTGCACTTTATTGCAAGTTTAACGGTTTATAGTCATTAACGACTTTCATCAATCATATTTTACAATGGAATATAAATTAATTACTTGCTTATCATAGGCTAAAACTTCGATACTTTTTTTCGAAAAGTACTCGACACAGGTTCCAATCAAGATTTTTGAACCCAGTGTGCGATTACGTTTTCTTTAGATACGAATGAAGTCACACGGAGATAGGAAAAAAAAAACGCATTGCCAAACCGAAAAATCCGCTCTAGAGACCTCTCACTTTTATATATAGCGCTAGGGCGATGTCTGAAACGTGGCAACTTGTTGCTGACATCGCAACAGGCGGGCCGTCCGTCGTAGTAGACCGTTTCTGTTGCCAAATGTTCATTTTCTGTACCGCTTCGGCTGTGCAGTAAAACCGAAAAGCGTGCGTCTCAAAAGCCCAGCTTCATTTTTATACATTCGTTCTATATACACCGCTTATGCACGCAATTGCTACCGCTCGCCTTTATTTTTGGTGAGATAAAACTCCGTTCCGTTGGCATGCATGCAAATTGCGCCCCATCAAGCGAGTGCATCAGCTAGGCTGACACACTGAAAAACGCGCAAACGGTCGCAAGTTTACTGGTTGTGCGTGTAGGTTTTTTATATTATTTGTTTCGCGTTCTTTTTTTTTCTTTTTTTTTAGTGGCTTCACTTTACGCGCGCGCTGTTAAATTGGGGTTTCGGTTTTTCTAGTGGAAAAGTAGCTGAAATGAGATCATGTGAATGTATTATAATCTTGTCTTTTATTCTCGTTCTCTTTTTTTCCTATCCCCCCCCCTTTCCCCATAACTTTTATTGCGTGTGTGGCAACACGTAATTGTTACTTCCCGAGACATCGTTTTTCCTTGTTGCCTCCTCATCTGTAATGACGTTTTCTATGTAAGTGATATTTTTATATTTCTCTCACCATTATGCTATCCCCACGACACACTCAGGAAAATCAATTTGCGTCGGGAGTTTCCATTTTTCGACGTCGACAACAAATTAACTTGCTTATGGCGAATACTGGCTACTATCGGATTATCCTCATTAATATACAATTAACACTTTTACCCTTGAATTTTCAAAAGCAACACGAGTTTACCCTAAAAACCTTTAGACATGTTAGCGCAATGTTTTTTATTATGAAATGGCAGCGAAATTGTGTAATATTATTTTTGTGAAATCCAATATTCAAAAGTGCATTCCAATTATTTGTTTTCAAACATATGCATTATAAAGCTTGTTGAGCAATGAATCATTTGGCGCATATGAGGCATTTTGATGCGTCTGAAGTTTGTCGTGATGATAACTTCTCGATACGAAACGACGTTGCAAATATATTTTTTAATCAATCAATCAAATATGTCCATTTCCGTTGTTTTGATGTGTCGTGATTCCTATTTTCAGCTTCTACAGCAGCAGGCAGCTTTGATGGCGGCCGCGGCTCAAGGTGGTTACATTAACCCCATGGCCGCACTGGCAGCAGCGCAAATGACACATATGAACACTATAGCCAATGGGATGACGAATCCGACGCTTACAACGCCTTCTGGTGGGTGCGGTTTTTGTGATGGAAAGTATTTGAATAGTATTTCGATGCATGACCTCTCTTTTGCCTTGTGGAACATGTGTTATGATTTTTTCAATTGTCGGGCAGTAATTTCTTATTCAAATTTTTGGTCATTCATTATGTGATACCATATGAAACTAAATTATTGATTTCGTAAAAATAAAATTGCGGTTTAAATAACAATACAGATCATTTTAGTGTATACCATTAACCGTTGTTACCATTAAAATAAAATTGCGGCCATGCTTTGAAATGAAATATTTTCCATTATTCGCTCGTATGACTTAATTTCCAAGACTATTATTACGTTTATGTATTTTTGATGGCGGGTTTTTTGAAATTTTCATGAAGATGACCACAATAATTTAATTTATAATTAATTTTGGCTCATTAAATAATTTGCCTCTGACACGTGTGCATGTTGAATGACATTGACTATATATTGCTGCTTCCATAAGCGTGATCGATTAATCATTCAACAGTTAAAAGAGCTCAAAACATGTCTTATTCCTCCTTGAGGTGATTTAGGTTCATCATGTGTAACATTGCTCCATGATGACAATAAGACGTGTTGTGGTGTCTCCCATACGAATACGAATGAAAATTTCTTTCCAACTTACAGTAAATAAACATCTCCTTTTCGGTTCTTGGAATTTGCTTTCCACGGCGCACCGCTCGGATCCCTATCTCCTCCACATTTAGGCATTTGAAAAAGTGTTTAGTTTGTGAGCGCGCGTTCGAGGGAATGTTAGATTTGTTTTCATTTGCAGAACTTTAAACTGTGGCCGGAATTGAGGTGGGTCTTCCGTTATAAGTCTAGAAAATCATAATTATAAAATTGACTTGAAATAAATAAATAAAAATTCTCGTAAAAATACAAAAACAAAAATGGAAGTGCGCAATTTTCTGAGAACAGTGGGAGGAGAAAAGATATTCGAGTGTTTTTTGAACTGAAGTGAGGGAGGGTTATTCTACTGAGCAGAACGATATAGGCCTGAACCATGAATGTGACTTGAGACGCCGAGAGGCTGAGAATACCAACAACTTAAGAACTTTATAAACTCAATAAACTTTAGAAGGCTAAACGATGATGGTGTAAAAACAAAATTCTTTCCAAGACAGATGTAAAATTAAATGACGTGATGGTGTAAACAAAAATGCACTTCAAGACAGTTGTAAATTTAAATGACGTGATTTTCATTAAGCTAATGCGTTTTACTGTTATGATCAATGCCTTCAAATATTTGGAGCTCCTCAATCAATAAAAATTGTTAAAAATAAATATATGGAGTACCTCAACCACTCTCGGTAGGCTTGGTCACAAATGTGGTAGATGTAGCAGTGTTCCCGGCAACTAATGGACAGCCAATAAAAAGCGCCCGCCTCAATTCCAGCCTCACTTTAGTTCAAATAACCCCTTTTCCCCAATCCCCCACTTCTTGTTCGTCACTCCCGTAAAGATAGAGAGAGGGATCCGAACAGTGGCTCATTCTGCCATTTACTTTTCGTCCGGTAACTTGTAACCCTTTCATAATTCCAATAGATTTCTCCTCCCTAGGTGCGGGGACTCAACCTGTGAATGGTGCTATTCCGAACTTGCCTTCCCCAACCATGCCCAACTTCAGCATGCCCCAAGCCAATGGGCAAGCCAACGAGGTGTACACCAACGGGATACCACAATATCCACGTAAGTTTATTCTCCATATTTGTGCCATTAAAAAAATGTTTCAACGATTGTATTGGTAGTTTCAGCATTTGGTTTGTTTGATGATTTGCATGTTCCTCGTAGTTCGGTATTAGAGCATTCGCCATATGTGCGGCGATCCCGGGTTCGATTCCCGTCTCGAGCTTTCGTTATTCGATACCGAGTTACTGGAGAAAATTAGCTCCTCCACAATTGCTGAAGCGATTATAGAAGTACAGAATCTCTTGTTGTGATATTGACTTCAGTGATTACTATCATTGATTGTTAATAATAGTCTCTGTTGGTGATGTCAAATCTCAAACCTATTAACCACTTAAAATATAAACCACTGTAGTTAAACTGCTGCAGTAGTAACATAAACAAACCAACCGATTATCTGAGACTTCACGAGGGCAATCTTACGCACAAAGCCCATAGTCTGGAGAGGATGTAGCACTCGCCGGCGGCTCTCTCTCTCTTTCTCTCTCTCTCTCTCTCTCTCTCTCTCTCTCTCTCTCTTTTCCTAACGTATACCCGACGACAACACATCGTCTTTGGTCGTTATCGGTCCATCTAAACCCTCTTTAATCTTTGCGAGGTATAGTTGCTTTCACTGATGTTGTTGGCATTTCATTATGCATCATTCTCGATACAATCTTAATGGATGAGATTGGATTTTGCTGCGAATGCGCTGAGAGGAGAGTGTGTGTGTGTGTGAGAGAGAGAGAGATAGACGCGATGTAGTGCGGCGTTTCTCCTTGAGACGTCACCACGTTCTGCGCGTGCTGTGTGAGGGGTGCACCTTCGAAAATATTGGATGGATAGGCCGATGGCACCCGCTCCCGGGCCTGTATCCTGTAACCGGTTCGCTCCAGCCAGATAAGATATTCCAAACTGGCAAGTTGCCTGCACTCTATCCCACTATCTTAGACAGCGTTAGCTATGCGAACCTATCAACATCCCCTTCCGGATTGTCTTCTGAGTAGAATGATGTAAACCAAGTTAGTATATCCCCCCCCCTCTCTTCTTTTAATTAACTTTTTCAAAATAAAAAATTACGCAAAGTTAATGTCGCTTTTAATTCAAATTGGGTCTGCTAAAAATACATTTTCAATGTTTTCTTTAGTAAATTTAAAATTGGTCGCAAGTTGGTCGTATATGTAAAGTAGATCTTGGAAGATACTGGTACAAATGATTTGAAACAATGGATAATTAAGCTGCATAAGAATAATTGTGGTATTTGTCGTCTGAAGTATTAATATTAATTTATAGTAAATAACTTAGTGCAGAAAAATCAATTTACCAGTCGTCCATAATAGTTAACTGTTTTGGCGTCCATCAATTCATACTTTATTGTATTAGGAAACCGCCTAATCTTCAAATGATTGGTCATTGACCTAATAAGTTCAAACACGTAGTTCGTCGCAGTGTACTGTGACGTCTAAACTCCGCGCGCAGCTCCTTAGCAGGGACGTTGACGAGTGTCTAGGAGGAGAAGAAATAAGATTATGGAAAATTAATTTCCTCTTTAAGAGCGCACAATAGATCCGCATTCCGGTGATTAGCATAAATTTGATTAGCCCGCATCCGCCAAATTCAGTTTGTCGGGCGAGGCAGCTCAGCTCGACCCCGACGGACCGACCGGCCGTTCTGGACCATCGACGGAGGAAGTCAGTAAAGCCCCTCCTCTAATTCGGTCGACTGTTAGTGGATGAACTACAAAGCCGGAAGTCGTCCGACGGAATATCAAATTTGCAATGTGTGATGCGATATATACGGCACGTGCGTGTACAATGCGCTCGGATAAAGCGCTCTCTCGCTCTCAGTCGCTCCCTCGCGCTCCTCCTCCATGATTACTTCTTCCTGGTTGTCTGGCCGTTATTAACGCCGAGCGCTTCCAAAATGCATTTGCCACCAATAATGTGTATGGTGATGGACTGTGTCGGTGGAACCGCGGTCTAAACAGAGAAGTGTCTCGTCGCACAGTGATCAGTGGTTGTTTCCTCTGTATTTTTCGCACGATAAAAATCGAAATTCAAATTATGTTGCCAACATAGTTAAAATTTATTTCTCTCGAGGAGCAAGAAGCTAATGTATTTTTTAATGGTGGTCTAATTGAACAGAAAGGATTATGTGGTTTGTCCTCTAACCTGTTCACCTATTCTGTTTGACAATTTAACGAATACTTCCGATCTTTAATAAATAATTAACTAAATCAGAGCAATTACTATATTTCGTCCAACTACTGTATGTTCGTGTAGATCTTGGAAGAATATCACAACATTTAGAGCAATACTTTAAGTCTAATTGTGCAGATCGTTTTTTACCCTGTATTTACCATGTCAGGCAAATTGTAGCATAGTGCTAGAAAATGTGTGAAGCTCGAACGAACATGGAAACTTCAAGTACACGCGTGTTTCCACAACGATGGTGGCGCCACTCGTGTGATGGTGGTGCTCGTTTTATCTATGTTTGCGCTTCCACGTAAGTGAAGCGGATCCTCATTTAGGATAGGGGACGTGGTGTGTAGTCGTGGGGGCCGGGACTGCAGACAAAAATTCAATTTATTAAATGACAACTGCGAAGCGACGTGTTTCATTTGTGCGATATGGTTGGGCGGGTAGCACGCACTGTGACACTGGCTGTTCGCGATTGCCGGGATTCTCAAAAGATTGTCTCGGCGCGACAGGAAGAAAAAAAAAATTAAAAAAAGTGAGGCGGCCGACGCTGACAGATATACGAGCTCGTTTTCATAAATACTCAAATGAGCACGCGTTTCGAGGTTGCGATTGTGTCGCGTGTAGCAGACAGCAGAAAGTAGGTCTCAAATGCTCGACGAAAGAATTTCTATGGCTCCGATGCGAATTGAACCAATTCATTAAATGGCGTTGAATGGGGGGGGGGTGTTGGCGCAGCTGCAGATCATCCAGGAAAAGAAATGCATCGAACCGATTATAACAGCGAACATTGCGATGCATAAAATCGAAATACGTGTACATATAGCATTACGAAATATTATTTCAATATTTCAAAGTTAGCCACCAAATCTGTTTTATTTTCACAGTATTTAATTTCAGTTTTTCCAAAAGAAATGTACGGTACACTGTATGTCTAATTGTTATTTTTGCTCTCTTCTAGCTCAAGGCTTACCCAACGGCGACGCAGCACTTCAACCTGCACCTTACCCAGGAATGCAACCATATCCAGGAATTGGTAAGTTCATGTTTAGACCTTCTCAATATTGTTTTGTTATGGCTGTTGCAAAAACAAAATACCTAGAGCTTTTAAAATTTTATTAAAATTTTCCTTTATTGTGTCGGATAAGAAACTGAAGTGTATTTACATAGCCCTAGTGAATAATGATTATCACACTAGCTAGTTTACAAACAGATGTCATAACTTATCATGATGCTCAATTCACAAATCATCTCTTCGTTTTTGCAAATTATTGACTTGCGAAACAAAAGATCGATCTGAAGCTTGTCTGATGTTGATGACTAGAAATTATAATTATGTGTAAATCGCTACCGCATTCTTTTATTACGTTGAAGTGGTATCTAAATTCATATATATTTAATAGTGGTTCTTAAAAGTGGTGCATTTCCAAATAAAATTTGGTCTTTAACAGTTAATTTTATTCGAAGCTGTTACACGACTAGTATTTGAGACGCCTTACTTAAACGAATGATGCCTGTTAAAATCTATCTGCCTATATTTGCGCTTCGTGACACAAAAGCCACGCCCATTCAATAGCACAGTTACTTGACACAAGATGGCGCTGCTTTAGCGTGAGTGCCAGACACATTTCACTTGGGCCAATTGCGCGCACCGACGCCGGGGGGTAATATATACAGTGACAGACGGCGCCGATCGTCAAAATAATAATGATGATTTGTTATCAGGGCTCTGTTCCTTATAAAAGAGATTTTGATGGTCCGAGACTGGGTGCGTGCTAGCTAAGGAAGGGTAGTGGTTGGATAGACATCGATGAGGGAATAGTTATGGGGGTGGTAGGGGCGAGGAGTAGGAGAAAAGATGAACGTGTTTGGTGTGGGGTTGGGAGTGATGGCCACGATCGGTTTACAATTTCTTTCTTCTCGGGCGTCCATTCTCGACAATCTTTGGCGCTCGTTTTCACGTCGCAACCCTCCTCTCGCTCATATCCCCCGCACATCAGTTCCAGTGGCGATTTTCGCCATAGTCAACTTGCCACCATTGAATTCCTTCTGCAGCCCCCCACCAAAGATTTTTTTTTCTTCTCCCCTGATTTTCTATTTTCCACCAGTCTCCACTCTGATATTGACATGTCGTTGGTGAGGAGGAAATGGAGGTGGTGGGACGTCATTCTTAGCACCGGCTATTTCGTCACGTTCAGGCTCAAGAATCGCGATAATAATATCCTCGAAACAATTTTAATTTTCGATTTCTAGCCGTGGCACAACAACCATAACACACTCGTCTCGGCAATATTTACTACATTTTTTTGCATTTTCTGTCGTGCTTTCTACTCTGTATCGTTTCGACTTAAATGATTCCGAGAGTTTCGTGCGCCGCGAGTTTATTTTTCCAAGCGATTATTCGTAGTCGCGCAAGTCGCCGCCTATGTATTTGCAGCCCCCAGATTGTTATGACTGTTATCACTCATTGCACGTCAGGGCCGCTCGCTGGGTCGCTGGCTAGTTCGGTGCATTGAGTGATTGCCTACTTGCGCAAATGACAGGGGCAAGGGGGACGAACAAGAAAAATACTTCGAAACATCAGTACGGTCCGAGAAAACTCTATATGCGGACTCAAAAGTATATTTGTTACTTTGCGAGAATTTTACCGTATGTGCGATTAAAATTAGTTTTTAAAAATTGGACAAATTTTCTTTCAGCGCCGGTTTTTATCAATATGAGCTATTTGGTAATAATAATTTTACTCGTAAATAGGTTTGTTTCCTATTCAACCAGTTTGAAAATAAATTGTTATACATGAAGTAAAGCCTAATAAGTTCAATCCGAGTCGGGTTAATTTTGTCAGCCGCCCTGATTCGGTCGGTCACGTGACCTTCGTGTCCTCAAACTCAGCACTGAGGTTGTGATCTGCAAACGGATTTATAAAATGAGCGTTCGCAGCCGATTTGGCCAATCACACGGAGGGGATTTTGATGTAGTAGCCTAGCGATAGCGCTGCTTCGCCGCGAACCGGAGCGGGCCAAAGCGAAATACCGAGATTGCGCTGCCACGGGGTTCTGCGGGCGCGCAAACCAAATGTATTATTCACGAGCCGGTCTTTCGTTTGTCGGCCAAATGGGCCACTTGTCCCGGCAATTTTCGCAGCTTCTGACCGTAGATTTTTATCCCCAGTCGTTGGCTGCCATGCCATCGCCAGAGCGCCTTCTATTCCCAACGTATTTTACGCGACCGGTTCTTTAACGCCCTTCCCTCCCCTTCCACGACCAATATACACGTCACCGCTCACCGTCGGTACGGCGGGCGGAGATCGCCGGCGACGACGACGAAAAACAGTCGGAAAAATTTCCCGTCTTGGCGCGCGAGTAACGGCCAAATAATGATGACAGTTTAAAGTGAGTTACGATTTTAATTTTATCTTTTTTCTCGGCACCAAAAACAAAGACTCCCATATACTTTCTTTTTATTCTTATTGGTCTCCTTTTTCTCCTTCCGGTAGTTTAGCTGCTTCGCGCCCGCCACGCCATATCGCGCCGGGAACGGGGATCTACGACCCAGCTAGATCCTTATTAGCGGCCATGGGGAGTTGGGGGAAATGGGGGACCAGCGCCAAATGACGAGGCCGTGATGATTGATTGTATACCCGGTCGCGAGTTTTTCGATAGTCGGGGATTGGTTTCAAACGTACTGTCGGATTTTGGCTCAAATTATCTGTCTAACTACTCGTAGAATAATAGGACATGAAGTGTCTGTAACAGCGAGCGTTTTAAAGTTTGGCTGGGACGTCAGAAATGAGGTACAATTTTTGTATGTTCGTTTGGCGAATTCTTGATAACAGAAGCAGTCCTTGAATGCTCGGTTTTTGGCGAAACACGTTCTTATTGTAAATCTAAATGTGCCTTTTTTCTTATTGTAAATCCGAATTTACCTCTGGTTGATAGAGATTAGTCAGGTTTTCCTAAATCTCGATTGAACCTGATCCTGGTGGCAAATTGAGCGTGTTACCTATCTTCCGCAGTTTAGAATACATTCTCGTAGAATTAAATTTGGTACGAAAGAGTCACCAACGTGAACTTCGTTTCCATCCCGAAGACTAGCTATGGATATACACTTGTAGGAGAGCGCGTGAAGCTATTTTCATGTTGAAGTGTATTTTATGGTTATTTTTATTAGCGAGTATTAAATAAAGAATCGGGAGACGGAATGCGATGAGAGAAGGAATTGAGGCAGTGGGCGTCCTTTCTCGTAGAATTTTCTCTGCCTAAATCATCCTGATACCCTGTGGTCGGCCACAGGGTATCAGGATGATTTAGGGGATCAGCGCATTGCAATACTGTTCAAAAACCTTATTTATTAAACAAACGATTGAGACTGTTATGGTCCGATCTGAATTATTCAGATTTGATGGCGCGTTTCCCTGAAGAAAACGTGGCACATTTAGTATGTAGGTAAATAATTGAGCTGGTGGATATGGTCTTAATAGGATATTATTTTGGTGACAAACTGAACCGAGTGGGTTGTTTTCAAGGAGGGGTAGTCACGGATGCTCGGGGCGGAATTTATTTTCTGATTTTATGATCTTTTTATTTCTAGTTTTATTAGCATTTTTCTTATCAATAGTTGATGTCCCGCGTAGCTGGGAGAGTATGTAGCCTATTGAGACCCCACTAACACATATGTGTGATTGGAAAAGTTTGCCTGTGGAGACGAAAAAAATGATTGCATCTAATTATATCGCCTGGGGTTTGTCGCAGTTTCAGATTGCATAGATTGACGGATTTTAATTAATAACGGTCAACTCTATGAGCCAAATTTTAATGAACTTTGGAGTTTATGTCTTCTATTTTGTTAAACTAGGTGTACGTAAAAATACTCGTCTAAATTCATAAAATATGGGTCTGTACAGGCGATGAGATCTCATGAGGGTTTAGTTTTCCCCCTTTTCCTATATTTCCCTCCGCCACCATCAGCGTAACACACCCCATTATTTCCCTTTGATGATGGCGCGAGGATGAGATTTTTTTTTCCTATTTTTTTATTTTTTTTTTTTGGAACGGTTCGAGGAAATACTTTGGAGACGAAAATTGCACTTTAGGAGTGCATTGCTTTCGAACTTTGACACAGTGACTCGAATCTTATTTTGTACGCCATCGAGGGTTTCCATAGAAAGTGGCCATTCTGAATGGTTTAACTACTTTCAGCTCATTTGCTCATGTGGTTGTATCGGCAATGTAAGAAAAAGTCCCTAGGGAATTGAATAAAATAACCGCTTCATTGGCAAATGAAGAACATTTTTAAGAAATGGCTCAGTGGGTATGGCACCATTCTACGAAGCGGACGGTCCCGGGTTCGATTCCAGGCGCAGGCTTTCGTTTATTCGTTAGCCTGGGGTACTAGCGTCACCCCTGATCTTCTATTAGGGAGTCCAGCGCTTAGGTGTGGATCCTGCAGCCTGGCTATTCCAGCTGCCATTCCCCATCCCATCCCTTCCCTTCCCTGCCTCTCCCACATCTCCATAGAGACATGAGGGAGCAGTAATCCTGTTGTGCGCTAGACACTACGGTGATTTAAAAAAATAAAAAATAATAATAATAAAAATTCTAGGAATCGCGTTTTATCTTATTTTATTTAGAAATTGAATTCCTGGTACGACAGATTGATATCAGTTCTGCGAAAAATCATCTCGGAGATATGCCAATAGATTAATCATGTTCTTGGTACGATTCCGTTTTTTAATCAAAAATAGCGATGATTTATTAGGGATGGACGTATTAAATATTTAGTGAGCTTTGGAGAGTTCAGCATAAAAATCGCTGCATGTCTCCTCCTCCCCTTTCCATACCACCATCACCTAGTTTACAATTTTCTTTTTATCCTTTCCAATAAATACTCGAAAGTGAGCAGTTGTACAAGGGTATATCAAGACGAAAACAAAATGTGTTCAAAACGTAATAACGTTGGAAGGTCGTAAAGATTATCACCGAAGATATAAAACGTTTTTTTTTTCTCTCTTTTTCTTCCAAAAACCCGTGCTTCAGCTTTACGGTTGACACTTTTTATTCTTAAAAAACGTAAAAGAATAACGGATTTCACCACCACCCAATTCTTTCCCCTCCTCCACACGAACACCACCCACGTCTAACAACCCCCACCCCTCCCCCAAATGTCGTATTTTTCCTGCACCCAAACATTGATGGGCGTCATAAGGTTTTTACAACGCACTCCACCGAGTTTAGGATTGAGCTATCTGCTGCATGTACACGTATGTGCTTGTTTGTGCAAAAGCGCGTGGTGATGCCGCAAGTCGGCCTAGAAGAAGCCACATGCGAAATAAGTCCGGAAACTAGATCCAAGATAATTTAGTGAAGTGGGAAATGGATGTGAAAGAGAGATATACGAATTCCTCGTAAAACAGCAGATTCAAGCTCGTTCGAAAACAAATGCGCGTTTTTTTTTCCTTTTTTTTTTTTTTTTGATTCGCGTCCATACGTTGACTGCCGTCCCGCCTACGACATAGCTTTTCAATTGGCCGACGATTTAAGTTGTTTTTCTTAACGCCGTACTCTCTTTCACAAACACTATGTAGTCACGAAAAGTCCCATTTTCTTGGTCGGTTTCCAAAATGTTCGAAATTGCTCGAACTCCCAACTTTGCGTTTATCCATGTGCAATACTTGAGAAAAACAAATTTTCAATTTAGAGAAACCTCAGTTCATGAACTCCTATATGGGCGTAGGAGAATCGAAATTCTTGTAACGTCTAGCATTTTGTTGCCCAACCATGGAAATAGTTCATTTTAGTTAATACAGTGAAGAAACGTACGTAAATACAGTGAAGAAACGTACGTAAATACAGTGAAGAACAACGTATTTTAGAATGTTAATAGCTACGTTTACACACGTCTATTCTATTTTTGCTTTATGCTTGGAGCCTCGCCAGCTCTAGTCGTCGTATATTCCCAGTCCTGTCCTGGGCTTCTCGTTTCTTTCATGTTACGTTTACAGATGAACTTTTCTCTATGCGGAATCTATTCATAATGCGAATGCAAAAATATTTTATTAAGTCAGTGTTCATTTGTAAACGATTTTCTATTTATTGAAAAAGTTATGTTTTTTAATGAAGAAAGACTCCTCTTTTAGCTCCCCTTTAACTATTTCAAATCCATGCCTGTACATAAGGATCAAAACATTGAACCCTTTTGGATGTATGTAGTCTACGCGGGGAAAAAAAGACATGTTCTATCGATTGCGTTCTTGTCATTCTTCTTCCTTTTCCTTATCTGTTTCGATTGCTTCATAAAATATTTTTTATCTCGAGAGCCAACCATAAACACCCCTCCCCCTCCTTCCCCCTCCTTCCCCCAACATCCCTAGTCCTAGTCGCTTTAGTCCTCCTTTTATCCGATCCATTCTCTTCTCTCCTGCCTACAGGATGTGCTCTTCGAAAAATTGGAAATATACAATAAAAATTTCAATTTCTCCAACGTTCAAAATCGATAAACGTACCGCCGTTGAGGGAATCTATATTAGCGGCCAAGGAGATGTAGCAGGAATAAAGCGCTGAACGGGTTAATCTTTATCGATAAAAGACTTCGGTCACCGGACTTCTGTCTACAGTTTTTGTTACATGAAAGGGGGTTGCCACGGTTAGACTAATGCATCTCAAGAGTTTGTCTAAAATTATTGGACAGCCATTTTGTTTTTGAGAGCTAAAGTTATTGAAGAGCCATTTTATTTTTGAGAGCTAAAATTATTGGTGAGTCAGGTTCTGTTATCTGATAGAAATCCATTAGATTTTTTTAAATATTAAGATACTTTGTTTTATTCTCAGATTTCGATTTGGTTATTAAAGTCGGGAATAATTTTGTGTTCTTAACAATGGCATTTTTCTAATTACATAAATGCGTTGGAAGTATTATTCATCACGTCGCAACGTACCGGTTTATATGCTCGAACGTTGGCAAGACTTGTTGCTCAGCTACGGCATATTTTTCTTCCTTGTGGGTTAAAATATTGATTAGTTATGACACACCGCTGCATCAAATGCGATATTTATTTTTGCAGATAGAAAATAAGGTTCGCTGCGAGATTTCCTCGTTATACTTTCTGTTGCGGATATTGAATTCTTGGATTTCTATTTCGATCAACATTTTTCAATTTAAAAAGAGGCAGGAGATACTCTATCGCTTCGCGCCATTTTCTGAATTATGTTCCAAAATGCATTCTTATCTCGCCGTCGCGAGCAATTGCGCTTTTCAGATCAAAGGGGGCAAACAATGTTTTAAATCACAAAATTGGAGGAACTCTTGCAATTTCAAGATACACGTACGCTCAGCTTTATAAACAACACGTGCACTCCAATTATAGGATTTACAGTCTGTGTCGCTTGAAATCAAATCCGATTAGGCATACGAATATATCACCACCACCACCACCACCAATTTTGCTATAACCTACTATTCGTGACGAAAAAATTCTCTGTCGGCAGCGCTTATAAATACAAAAACAATTTGGGGAAATAAGAAATCCAAAACAACATTATTCTAGGTTTCGATTCAACGAGCGATATAGAATTAGAAAGATCAATACTAGTATTATCAAGTGCTGACTATCGCAATATTTGAGAGAATGCCAAATTGATTATATACGGACTAGTACTAACATAGTTATCAGCTAAAAGATGCTTCATACCACAATTTTAGAAAATCACTGAACCAAATTTATTTTTGAATTAAAATTGAATTAAAAATTAATTTTAATTTCCCTTTTCCATTTGAAATTACGAACCTTTTCTACCAAACCTTTATATATTTAACGCCTTTTTAACATATTAGTCGTACATGAGTTCATAAATATTAAAAAATAAAAAACTTTCCAAATATTCATCAACATTTAAAACCGTTTCTAGCAATTAAAAATTAACTTCATTCGATTTTAAAAATAAACTATTAAAATTTTGTATAGACTTCCGCTGATCACTAGTTTAATCTCATCAGACAAGCTATTGAGCCTAACTGTTCAGCGTTTGCCAACTGTGGATCTTTTATTTAGGGTTTCCTATTCCAGCAGCCTACCCCGCCGCCTATGGGCAATTTACGCAAGCTCTGAGCCAGCAGGCCGCCATGATGCCGCAGACGCAAAGGGAAGGTAACGTGGAATTTCGCTCGTTTATTTTTCCAATATTATAACGAATTATCTTATAACCGTAACCATCTATTAGCAAGGCTCAATTCCTCCTGACGTTTAGAACAAACTACCAATTCTTTTAAATTAAAATTGCTCTCACAAACTACAAAACTTGCTCTGTTAAAATTATTCTGAAACACGTTGATCCTTTCTATTTGTTTTGCAAGATTTTGCTGGCCAAATTAATTTGGCAAAAAATGATTTCGACGACAAGTGGAAATGAGCTTTTTAGTATTTTTTTATTTTATTTTTTAAATATGTCTTAACACATTTTTCGATATAACAAATATATTATGCAACATTCATTTTTGTCAATTAGCAGACAAATTATAGAAAATAAAAAACAGGAACAAAATTTTCATTGAGCAATTTACATGCGGCATCCCAGTTTTCGGAGGACTGAAATGCTATATACATTGCAATGAACCCTGGCTGTGATTTCCGGTTATAAGTTGCGGTTCTGTTAAATCAGTATCATTATAATTATGACAATATGGCGAGCAATGTATACTTTTGCAAATTCGGTCCATTTTTCCTCCTAACGTTTTAGCACAATGCTGGTACGGAGTCGGCCCGCTTGAGGCCAACAAGACAAAAGACGGTCTTCAATCAATCGTCTATATAAAATTATGTAAACAAATTTAATAATAATTATTCCCAAATTTGAGTATCATATATATACGTGAACGGAAGCAAGGCTTTGGTTTCCAGAAATATATTTTTTATATCGAGCTATATCTTCGTGTTCCGTTTGTTTGTATTTTGTATATCGACATATATCTTCGTGTTTTGTTTGTTTTATTTTATATATTGCATGCCTTGTTGGTAATAAATGAATGGCTGGTCTGGTTGCCAAGATTTCAAATAATGCAATATATCGATTGGAGCTTGTCTTTACATGTTTCGATAGTGTTTACCAAGCTTGTTAGCCAAATGTTAAATTATTTTGCCGTAGGCAACCGCTTAAGTGATAAAATATTTTTCAGAATATTTTGTACGACCCGTCGAGCCCAGTCGGTATTGCAGCCGACTGCGGTGTCGATTCCCACCGCAGGCTCTCGCTTATTTGATTCTGTGGTACTGGTGGAAATGTGCTTCTCACATATTGTCACATCAATATTAGGAGAGAATCTCTTGTAGTGATATTCGCTACTGTGATCAGTAAGAAGAAAAAAATATTTTCCGGAAAATCAGATATCGTTGATAACAAAGGTGTTGCTGTTGTTTAATAATATGCTTGACTGGTGAACCTGAAAATCGAGTAGCTATTTTTAAAATCCCTATTCCTCGATGTTGTCAAATAAAATTAGCGCAATCATTAATATGTTTTGAAATAAATATTGGATGTGGGAGTCAAGATGTAAGCATCTTAGTTGAATCACAACCCCTGCATCTGCTCCACGAGGAGCAAAATAGAAACGATGCTTTAAATATTGAATATTTTCTTGTTACTGCATCGGTAGAAGATTATTCGTGTTTAAATATTCAAGCCTCGAGTCGTGAAACAAAAGTTTCCTTTCCCAGTGACAGCCAACCGTAGGAGAGAGCTTGTGTACTCTAGAAAAAACAATGTCAGCTTCCATTTCCTACTCTTGTGATCACCCAATTATCGTCTTATTCCCAAGCGCTTTTGCTTTTCTTTCAGGTCCAGAGGGCTGTAATTTATTCATCTATCATTTACCTCAAGAATTCGGTGATGCGGAACTAATGCAAATGTTCCTACCTTTTGGCAACGTTATCAGTTCCAAAGTGTTCATCGACAGGGCCACGAATCAAAGCAAATGTTTCGGTAAGCTGGATTATTTATTCTTGCGTCAATTCTGAGACTTTTTATCTCCGTAGTCGGAGTTGGGCTTCACGTGCTCTTAGAGGTTCAAAGGAAAATGTTATTCAACTAGATCGGCGAGACCTACAGAAAAATTAGAGTGGCAGAGACTGAGGGTGACTGTTCTTTGGGTTGCGGAAAATTTAAACAAGCAAACTTGGCCTGCGTTCTCATTTAGGATTAGGTTGAGCAATTTTAGTGTATGATCATGCTCAGGGGGAAATTAAAATCGAATTTGGGTCGCCATTGTTTAGTTTGGGTCTGCTGGTTTTTGTCAGTAGGCCTCGCAATTCACAATATGTTACACAATATGTCACACAAGATGCTTCCACGTATGCCACGAACGAAACATGCAAAATTGTGATGTTACTTTTTATTCTAAATTACACAATTTTAAATGGTCAAACTAATTTATAATTAAAGCGAAGAAAGTTTAAAGACACTAACGACACAACGATAGAGTCTCTTTATTTATAATTTGTGAGCAGTAATATGGGCTCATGATCATTATTAGAAAAGTACAGAACTCACTTTTAATTCCTTTTTGTTTATTTTATTTTATGTCAATTAACGAATAGTGGAAAAATAACAACAATTACAATTAACAACCAGATTTGGGAAAACAAATACACCAAGCGCAATATTTTTTAGCCCTCGTGTCGCTAAGGTCGCTATGTTAGAGCTAAAAAATAAAGAACAAAAATTGTGACTTGGCATTTAAACAAATTTTTGATCTGATTTTAAGTTGGTCAACGTTCATTATTCTGGACAGTATTTTATTGTTATGATTTTTTTAATGTTAGGATACTTGCTTTATTTTATATCGACAATGCACCGACTATGCATGAATATGCACGTATTTGAGCGAAGAATCGCGCACCGTTCGCAGAACGGGCCGCCACCTCGTATAGGTGTACGTCGTACGTCGCGATGGAGCTTGTCAGCGTTCATTCATCCGAATCGCGCGCTCATGTCGGTCTAAAGAGAGAGAGCGAGAGAAAGAGACGCGAGATCAGTCGACCGTGATCATCTTTCGGCACACACGCGTTCTCTCGCATCAGCCTAGAGAGGATGATGGGAAAAGTTGCACACCCGCGCACCATTCCCCAGTTTTTATATTTCCATCTGGCGAACTCACGCACCATTTCATGCCTCCGTCGACATATCTTCATAACTGAAGTAAGACTCTGTACGTCGACTCCGCTTATTTGTTTGTTTGTATGTATTTGACGACATCGGAAAACCGAAGCCTTCGTTAGGAAATGGTGACGCCATGGGCAAATTGTATTATCGAATCCCCCCACTCTGATTGCGAGCTGATAGTGTCTATTATTAGTTTAAAATAATGGTTAACGTTTCGTCCATTTTTATGTCCGATGAACTGATTCGAACCACGTATTCTCTCTAATCTATGAGTGCTCCGAATATCCTTCGGAATATATCACACTACTTTTAATTATTATGAGCCATTGAAAATATATTGGATTGAATGGTGGCGGTTCTTTTTTCAATTATATTGATAATTTTGAATGAAGAAACATGAAAAACTGCTTGAGTCAAAACGTACGTCCATATTTGCTGTTGATTTTTTTTTTATTTTTTTAATGCATAAAATAGGTAAAATTCATAATTTTAACTTTTTTTAATTTTCTCAAATTAGAATTAGAAACTTATAAAAATTATTTTTAATTAAAGGTCTGCTTGACAAAAATAAGTATTTAATCACCATATCATGATATTAACATTTTCATTTTTAAAAAGTTGAAACCTAATAAATAAGTGTTTTAAAAGGTGATTCTACTTTAAAGTTATTCGTACATAGTGTGAGCGCTCTGGGCTCTAGCCCATATTGGCATCCGTTAGAAATGCCACTGCTGGCAACCCACAGCCGTATATGTAAATCTCCTCCCATCAAAACGGGGACTTCCATTTCTCTTCACCCATTTTTGCCGTCCTTCTTTTTTCTCCTTCCTTTCTTTTTTTGCCGTTTATATATTCCTAATCGCTCTTCTTTTACGCATCGCCAAGCATTTATCCGTCGAGTTTTGTCTTCTAAGCTGCCGCCATTATCCATTCACGAGAATGTCGCTGCCAAGTCGAGATATCTAGTTTACACGACTTCTGGCACGATCGTTGCCTATCGTTGCCCCAGCGCGCATAACGCACGGAGACGAGATGGCTTCGGTCTATGTCAGATGCGAGGCGCATAGGTGAAAGCAATGATAAAGTTCAGTGAGACCGAGCGTAGTCGAGTGGTATGTCTTCATTTTTTTACCTACTCACTCACAGTGCACTGGAAAGCTTACGTTTTTTTCTTATGTCTCTATTTATTCCTTCCGGTCATTTTAATTAATATTTTTCATGAAAACAGTAGTAGTTTTATTTTTTAATACACTTTTTATTTGTTTTTCAATGAGTTATGGCTTTTGTTTTAATAGTTTGTTAATTAAACTGAGATGCACGTGGTATTTTATTATCGAACTACTTCATTTAATTATTTATTCAATTTGATACTTGTTAGCTATTTTGTTTATTAGTTTGCCTACGTTTAGCCTGACTTGTTCAACAAGCCGTTATTAATGTGATGTTGCGTCACTGTCGAATCAATCTCCAAGAAACATATAATTTGTAGGCCCATTTATGGTATAAACATGCAATTTCAGTAAAATTACATTTAAAATGTTTAGTTTTAAAAATTATATTCGTAAAATAGACTTGCTCAACTTGAAAACATGACTTATCTATTTTGTAAATGACTATTTGGAAAGTAACTGGGCTTCAGGAGAAAACATTCATTCTTGCAAGATTAGTGAGCGCATTTGGTGAAAGAGATTTGCTCTCATAAAGGTTTACGTTTAGAAATATCGTCTTCGCAAAATCGACTCGTTGTCTAAATTTATTAAAACCACGGCCTCGTGTTTCTCCGTCCCATTCGTTAGACAAGACTACGTCTGTCATTGAGTTCTTAGATGATGCCCGGTCACGGATTTTCTCTAATCCGACATAAGTAGACGACATGCCCGTGACCTCTCTTTCACGTTAGCCTCTTCCATCTTACAATGGTCGGGCAGAGTTTTGATGCATTGTCCTGTTCGTAAATTTCCAGGCGACTGGGGTAACCCCCGAGTCGATTTTTTTTTTCTCAATAGAGAACCGGCCCATAAATTTCTTGACTCGCGCGTCCTCTCCGCCGCCAAACAGAAACTCTTCATAGACTTCTTGCTCGTTTCCTTTTTCTTTTGAAAATCGCACAAAAATGAGATTATGGATGCCAGCCAGAGTTTTTATGCTTCTTCGCAGTTAGGGCACTCGGAGGTTACTACTATTTACTTTTATGCGATGTTGGTATATATACAGTCCATTTGGGGGTTGTAATCCCCCCACCCCAATCCCGCTGTTGGGCAAGCGCGTGCCCAGACGAAATCATTTAGACGAGTACAGTTTGTGACAAGATATATATTTAGGGTTGAAAGCCTAATTTGTTGCACGCGAGACTGGAAGGGGGAAAAAACAAATAAATTGTTCCATTTACGCTCTTTTCAAGCGATGTAACGGACCGAAACTGTTTTTTTTTAGTCTCTGGTTTCCCTCAAATAAGCCAGGGAAACCGGAAGTACGTGTATATTATATACGTACATGTATATATGCTCATATGTGTCCGTAAACCTGACGCATCCTATACATGTATAATACAATTGTACTATATGCTCGTTTTTGCATATCGCGCATTAAAGTAAATAGGCTGCGTTATTATCTCGCCAGACACGCAAAAGGTCATGTCAGAAACGTATAAATTTAGCAGACGGCCATTTACCAGTTGAAAGATGGCTCCATTTATCACGCGGCATATGACAGAATTACAGTATGCGTCACATTTCACGAAACGATCGTGTGGGAGATACGGGAGGAAAATCTCGAAAAGTAAAAAAAAACTCTATCGGGCTCGCACATTATGTTGCTTATACTCGCAAATTTTGTGATGTCTCCATGATAATACCTTTGTTTGTAAAAATTAACAAAAAAGTCTCGTTCGACTAATTTATTAATATGCTCCGAATTTTAATTATAGTCAGATATCGTCCTTTTGTTAGGCAGCATGCAAGCCCAACAAGCACGTAAAACAAAGATAGTGACTCTCGTACAGATTCTGCTAACTTTATAAACGAAGAAAGCAAACCTGATTAAGGGGATGTAGCTTATTATGCCTCTACTGTTGGACATGTTAAACTGCGTCACTTTTATCACCCAAGAAGTTCTATTTGCTAATCATCGGCACTACGTTTTCGTTGCGAAACGTGCGGCAGATATGTGTAGTCAGTGATTGCCTATTAACAAGGGGCAGCTGTATTTGAGGGTTGGCAAAAATGTGAAAGTAATGTTTGCTTGATTGCAACGGGGAGGATAGGTACTTTTTTTAAATCACTTCAGGATTACTGCACCCTCGTGTCTCTATGGAAATATATGAGGGGCAAGGAAGGGAAGGGAAGGGGAATGGCAGCTGGTATAGCCAGGCTGCACGATCCACCCCTAAGCTCTGGACTCCCTAAAGGAAGCTCAGGGGTGACACCAGTACCGCGGCTCGTCGAATAAACGAGAGCCTCTGCCGGGAATCGAACCCAGATCCG
>JAUJYS010000438.1:0-23327 GCA_033995665.1 Melogona broelemanni
GTGACGTAGGGAGGGGAGGGAAGGGGAAGGGCGGGTCCAAATGTGGGAGAAGATGTCTTCCCCCTCCTATCGACCGCCGTTCGTCCTCTGCTGCATCTAACTTCCGTCATAAAAAGAGGATAATTCCGATTGGCTTCTTATATCTTTCTTGTTCATCGCCTCAGCGGTTTTTCTAGTGGTCCGTTCTAGACCAGATCGGACTGTGCTGACCGATGTCCAGCTGGTTTCGCGAGTTTCGCCTAGTTGCCGCTTTTTATTTTTACCGTTTGGTGAAAAAGTGGTGCGGCTTTTCAATGTTGTCTGTTCCCCTGCGTGACTACGACCCGGTTTGGTCCTTGATTGAACCTTGTTTGAACCGCCTCAAAGGTTATCCAAGGGCAGTGTTGGGTAAGACTAATAACTGAACGGAAAAGTTCAATTCCTTCCTTTCCTTTCTAGAGGAACTGAGGAACGCCTAGGTTCTCTTTAATTTCTGTAGGAACTGGAACGGGGGTTCCTTCGCTGGGTGCAGCGTTTCTTTTGTCATAACCTTCATTTTTTACGAGTACAATTTTCCAAAGTGGGTCTACAGCGGAAGCGGCTGTGTCCGCAAATCGAACAGAAAATAAATATTGCGTGGGAATCTTTATTTATTTTGATGTCATTGAATTTAAACAATATTTTTAATCAAATGAACGGAAAAGTTCCAGGTTCCTTTTGGAAAGCCAAGGTACCGGTACGCCAGGTTCATTTTAATTCATGTAGGAACTGGAACTGGTTCCATTTGTAATCGGAGGAACGGGAACCGGAACCGGTTCCTTTTTCCAGGGGACGGCCTAACAATTTTGCCAAGCCGACGAGTATGATGAAGATTTTTGAACACCCTCACCGTTTCTTTGTTTACCGCGCTGTCTTAGTTCTGACGTTATTTCTCTCCATATACTTGTTCCGGGAATTATTATATCGGACGTATTTTTTTTATGCCTCCCTGTTCGGATCGATTGTTCACGGTTTCATCTGCCAAATGTCAAAGCAACGACATCTAGTGGCGGAAATAGGAAAGATCTCGTATGCATTGGTGGTAGTGGGGGGATAATGTTGGCGATGAGGGGGGGGGGGTATATTGAAAGCGATGGGGAAATTCGTTTGTCAAATAGCCCCAGCTCTGTCCGTGGCCTATGGATGACCCTAATGGACCGAATGGATGGTAACTGACAGCCAGTCGGGGCGGTGGGTTTCGCGGATCATTTCCCGTCACCACATGGCAATTTTCACAATTTTACGAATTGGTTGTCAATTTATTCATATTTCGGATACCAACTGTGGTGTGACGTTTCTCTATTTTTTTATTTTCTAATTGTTGCTGAATGGACGCAACAAGAAATCGAAACGATGCGAATAGTTCTTTGAGATTATTTTCTGACTAGATAGTTTTGATTTTTTTTTTAGATAAACTCCAATGACCGCTGCTTAAATGTGATTTTATTATTTTTTAAATTCCCCTCATTGAGTGAATATGACTGCAGGATATTATGTACCCTTCGTGTTGCTTAGGCAATATGTGAACTGCACATTTTCCCCAGGATAACGAATAAACGAGAGCCTGCTCCGGTAATCGAACCCGGGACCACCCGCTCAGCAGTATGTTGCCATATACCCACCGAGCTAGACGGGTTGTATAAAAGTGAGTCCTATTTTTTGAATATTTCCTCAACATGTTGTGGTCCCAGTGGAATATTAAGGCTGCTACGTCATATAGTTGCTTGCGTGCGCAAAACCACTTTGTGACACGTCAGTGACGTATTTGCTCTGTCGATATACAGACGCCGACGCATCAATCTTCGACTAACTATTGGATAACTGGGCCCTTGGTGGGTATGGTCGTAGTTCCATACATGTATTTGCTTTTTGGGGTGTTGTTTAATTAGCAGTACCGACCTCGCAAATCAAACCTGAAAAATATGGTTTTTGGTGTGTCTGATAATGTGGAAACACCTGTGTCTGAACTGCAAACCCTCAGAGACGGGGAATAGATACATTACGATTGAAACGAAAATATTTGTTAGTAGTTTGATCAATCGTTGTCGTAATGACGATATTTTTTGCTCGCCGTCACGGTTTGCTTGTAGACACGTGTCTATTTTTGATACGATTCCAATAATCGTAGATCGATAATGGTATGCTATTATCCATAGTTTTATACTTGGCATTTTCTTGTCGTAGTTTTTTGGCATGTGTAGATCGCATTATGCACCCCCAAAATGATTTTTCCGCTTCACATATGGAGTTTACTTATTTCATCTTTTATTGCACTTGTTAAGAAGGTTTATAATCCTATTTAATAAAACAGAGTTTCCGCCATTTTATGTGCGCAAAATCTTGAATGCGCAGCTGCAACCTGTGACCTACGCGAATGCCATGCTGTGACGTCGATAGCAGCAATATTTGAATGAAGAACAGTCGGACTATGAATATATTAAACATTGTCTGTAGCCTGTTAAAGTGCTGCCTGTTCTCGAACAAGCTTAAGCGCTAGTAATTAAATATAATAATAAATAAATAAATAATGTAATTAAAATATTAAACGAATGGGCGAAGGTTTAGACTTCCTATTCTTTTAATAAATTTACTCCCCCTTATTCCGGACGAAGCCGGGTCCTTTTTTAGTACCTGTATGCGATGTCCCGAAAACACTTTATACACAGCACACAGTTGAGCTATCGTTTCTAATTGCTTAATTGAACGCTATTTTGTGTTATCCAACTTGGCATTTGTAGTTCTATTAATTATATTGTCGCTAAGACAACTGGCCATCAATCACAGTTTCCTCTATTCCTGTAGAAGACCATTCGAAGCTCCATTTTTAAATTTGTTTTTTGGTACGGAGCTGAGTTAGTCAATCGCAAGATGTATTGTCCACACGAAATAATTACACACTTACGACTAAAAATATATACGGGGTGGACACAACTATCGTCGTTCGCTGTTGTTGGCAAAGCTGTCCCATAGTATTTGGTTTTGTGCCAATAATTTGTTTGTGAAGAAAGATTGCCCTTGCCTGGACACATTGTAACGCCACGTCACGCTCAATAAGCCAAAATGGACAGAGGGCGATTTTGCTCCGCGTGATGTCACGGTCAGATATTGTGCGCTAGCGGCAACTAGCGGGCAATCGAGTAAGCTACGAGAAATGATGGGTTGACGTAATCATTTTGTAATCGTACCAGACGACAACAACTAATTAAAAAACTACCAATTTATTTAGAAAAACAATAGATAGGTAGGGTAGGGAATGGCAGCTGGTATTGCCAGCCTGCCTTCACTCGAAATCTATGAATTTGGAGCTCAGGGGGATTTGGCCACCCCTTAGCCTATATTCATAGCCTGTAGCAATATATGAACAAAACAAATCTAAAAATTACTTCAAATCATAAAACATGTTGGCAATGAACAAAGTTAACGAAACTTGGAATAAAAAAAACTGACAATAAAAACTGAAAAACTGAAAGTGGAAATAACTTCACTTTAGCAAGAAAAATAACCAATTTGCAAGCACTAATCGGTAATCCTACACACACAAAGCGATTTTTTTAGGCTTGGTATATTCAGTGGCTGCTCATCTATTTTTGTTTCGTATAACGAAATACCAGAATTCATGACAGAAAACAAAGGTGAGACGAAATCTTTTTAGAAACAATATTACCTCTGTATTACGAACCTATTTAATAATAAACAAAAATATTTAGAATTAACACTTTGTGGTCGAAATATCGTGTATTTTTTGTTGTTGTTGTTATCCTGTAACTGACGGATAAAAAACGTTTTACTATCGCATTCTATTCAACTAGTGAAATATTTATTTATTAAAATTAACACATGCTGAGAGCATGGTGATGAGCCTCTCGTCTTAAGTTCCCATTTTTTCTGCCGCTTTGTGCGCACCCAACGGCGACGGTTGTACAACTTTTTTTGCCACCTGTCTATAGCGTCACGCGAGATGCCAAGGTAATGTGACCAGATATCGATCTTTTTAAGGCAAATAAACAGAGAAGCAAGCTCGTGCAATGCAAAAAATAGGATTGTTTGTGTTGATTGGAATAAAATTATGTAATTTCTGACTTGTTTTGCTGTTGACAAAAATTAATTGTGGTTGAGGTCGGGGCAACTGTGCTTTTGAGATCGCACGCGCATTTATAAAATAATGATTGCGTGGCCAAAGGCTGAACGCACCCTGTCCAGCTCATTAGAAATGCTTGAGCACATTTGAAATGGGTGAATTTTCATTTGACAAAGCAGGTTATTGGGGAAAAGCTATGATATGCTGGATATACAAGTGAAGAAATGTCTAAACGCACCACCACTCCAGTATAATTGAGTTAAATATGTTTAGCCAGTCGAACAATTTGAAATTGTTTTCAAAATTGAAATGCGGCACAATTTAAAAACCGTTTTTGAAATGAAAATTCAATATACTGCAACCTACGTTTCTGGATTTAGTTTCAAACGTGATGTTGGACTTATGAAAATTGAATAACGACCTGAAATCTTCTATCTTTTTTTTCGTCAGTTCCAAGAAAAGACCCCCCCCCCCAACCTCCCGCAATAGGTCTTCTATTTTCAATGTCACAAAATCTATGTGAAATAACTTCCCCCCCCCCTATACAAACCCAGAAATATGATCGTGTGAAATGATTTCCGCAAGTCCGACCCAGAGAAGAGGAAGAAAAAAAAAATTTGACCAACTTTCGATTCACTATGTGAATCCATTCAGTCCCCCCCCCCCTAACTCCTTAGAGCACCTACCCCCCAAAACCCCTTTCACTCTTCTTCAATTTTTAGCTCCCCTAACTGAGAAAAAACCCTTTCACCTGTGCGGCGTTTCTGTGTAACAGTACAGGTACATGATAATGATGGTGGACAATGTCCAGCATGTCTCCCCCTCCCTAAATATCCCCCTCGGTCTGTCACTGGGTCGCCCCTTTGTCAGAGTGGTCAGCGTGAGGGACAATTGTGAAGGGAAGGTGGGATAAGGGGGCCGCGGAAGGGGTTATGAGGCCCATCAGAACCCCGCTCGAAGGTGAACCTCGTACCTCTCTTTTACCGGGAATAATTTCGTCTCCCTTCACCGCTATAACACTTCCCCCTAGGCAACCTTGAACGGATTCGAGGGATACAATGGAGATTCGAGGGGTTCTTTCAAGGGGCAGGGTACCTAAAGGGGCGTTTCATTTTTGTGACCCTTCTTGTGGATTCCTGGTGTTGGGGAAGGGGGGGGGGAAGAAAACCTTGACGCGACCTTGATAATATCACCTGAGATCGTTTGGGGAACCGTGGCGACATCTAGTGGAGGACATTGTAATTATTTTATACTCTTAAAATTTTTGGTAGTGCCAAATTAGATTAATGGTTAGACACTCGGTATTATTATTTTTTTTTTTTGAAAGAACAGAAAAGTTCCAGGTTTCTTTTGAAAAGGAACTAGGAACGGTGAGGTTCCTTTTAATTTCTTTTGAAACTTTTAACTGGAACTGGTTGCTTTTTTCATGGGAGGAACGGGAACTGGAACTGAAACTGGTTCCTTTTTAAAAAGAAACTTTTATTTTCTTTAGCATTTTGTTTAGCTAGCAACTTTACATTTCTAATTTGATTTTGCAATTTTTTCGACTCAAACACGCTTCGTCATTCATGACCACCGCCATCATTCATGAAAATTTGAAGCAACTGAAACATAAAATAACTTTTAGAGACAAATGGTCGGGCTCTACAGTAATTCAATATTCGTCTTAGATAAAATAGAAAGTATATGACTGAACTCAAAAACAGAAAAACAGAAAGAACCACACGGTGCACATAAGGTAAATCGCCGATTTACCTTATGTGCACCGTGTGGTTCTTTCTGTTTTTGTGCTCATGTACTTCCTAACTAAAACATAATTTTGATCTTAAATTTTCATGAGTGATTAGTGTGGGCAGCAGTGTTTCTAGTCGAACAATTTTCAAAATCAAATCAGTCATTTCTAGTGAATCTTACACTCGTCTCGGCGTGCTTTTTGCACATTTTTTATTTTTCGAAAAATAATTGCTAGCTAAAGTAAAGAGCTAAGAGTAAGGGGGAAAATAAGCAGTGTTGGGTTCGTTCCTTTTTGAAAAGGAAGCGGTTCCAGTTCCCCTTCCTCCCATCAAAATAGGATCCAGTTCCCGTTACAGTTTCAACAGAAATTAAAAGAACGTCGCCGTTCCTAGTTTCTTTTCGAAACGATCGGGAACTTATCTGTTCCTTAGATTAAAAAAATATTAAAATATAATGCCCTTTCGAGATTTGAAAAGTGACACCACTTTTTTTCTTCTTTCTGTTTTGCTTCAAAAACAATGTCCAGTGAGATCACCAATTCGACAACAATTTTTTTTGGGTACCGATTTGTTTTTCTACTCTCTGGTTACCGTGACCATCAGTAATAAACCCCAGAGTCGTGTTCTGTATCGGTCCTCTCGAGAGAAGAGACGATGTCAACAAATCGACGTATATACGTCGCAACAATTATCAGACGGACCACCACCACCACCACCACCATCAATCGCCATATCGTCTCCACAGTCTTTTGATATGCGATAGGTCAACAATTAATTGAACGTGTTTATGACCTTGGGGTCTGGGCTGGGGGTCTGGGGGGAGGGTAGGCTGGGGGAAGGAGGTGGTCCTGGGCGAGTTTATTTAACGTAGTCGTCGATGACTGCGTAATGGTGGACGTGCCGCGCATCAAGGACATTGTCGACTGATTTATCATCAACAATTACGGTTGCGTTTTTGTAACTAATGGAGTAGCCACCAGTCCCGTTGTTGCGCATAATGGACGGGTCTTCCCAGTTCGGACGTACATCCGAAAAACAAATTATTATTTTTTTTTTTTTGGCGCGCGATAATATATTTTAGTGGAGAAATTCCCTTCACTGTAGTACATATCAATCTGCATGAGAATCTGTAACCTTCGTGTTGTTGTTGTGTCCCTCGCGTCGTCTCCGGACCCCATCCCTCGATCCCCCGACACCTGCTGACTTCAAGGAGCAGGAGCCTCTGGAGTTTTCTTGACGGAATACAGAGATGGTTTGCCATTGCCTTCCCCCGCGCAGTACCACGAGCCAATCTAACGATCGACTATATCGGGAATCGAACCCAGATTTCCCTGGTTGAAATACTCGCTAATATTTCAGTCGATTTTTCGGGTGGATCAAGGAAAAAATATCGACACAAATCGATGCAAATTATTGCTTCACAGGTTAAATTACAATGCGTACAGGTACCCACAAGCAACCCCAGAGTGGCAGACACAAGGGCAGATCAGTCAAGGACATGTCTCATTTTTACCAAAAACTACTGTGTATGTTTACTGATACTATACTGCTATATTTACAATCCCCCCCCCCCAGAAAGCCATCCGATATTTTGTCCTAGATAATGCTTCATGCCTATGCATGGATCTTTACCGTAAACACAACAGAAACGGGTTTACTTAAATTCCATTCTGATGAAGGGATGTGAACGACTTTCTCTCGAACAAAAAATTCCGGAGACCTCGGCCGGGAATTGAACACGCGACCACGGCGTAGTAAACGAACACGGTAATCATTATGCCACCGGGACCTCTAAGATTGAACCGTTGTACCAAAAAAGAAATCCAAAGCGAGAAATGAAAAAATAGCGACGCACTACCCCGCACATGCAAAAATAAGACTGTGGCTTCTGCTGCCTGGTTTGCAGGACGCGACTTAGTCGAAACTCGAAAAATACTCCTGCAAAAAAAAAAGGTAGTAACGGTAAGTAGATGACTAGAGGAGGGTGGCGGGATGAAAGGAGGAGAAGGGGGTGAGGGAGAAGGGGAAGGGGATGTTCCCCCCGACACCGTCAAGGTGAATTTGGCGTGGGGCTCACAATAGGGTGTTTATGCAGCGAGAAAATGACGGCGGCAGTTTGTTGACTTTGGATCGAGAAAATTGGCGCGCGCGGGTAGCAAAATGGGACCCGGTTTCAGATGAGGGTTTGTGGGGGAATAACGCGGCGAAATTGGGCAAAGAAATGCGAGCATTAGAATCAGAATGCCATCGACCTAAGTCCAAGTGTGGCCAAGGCGGCAGCTGCGTTTTAAATCGTCACTGGCTCGGGCGTGCTCAATTGTCAGAAGAGTGACAAGTGGTCGCAGGAGGACACAGTCAGCTATCTTCAATTGGAATTCAATTCAATTGAATTGGAGCTATCTTCAATCAACAACCACACCTCTTGCTCACCGAGTTCCAAACATTTGGAACAAACAGCCTTAACATCAAATTATCACAACCATATCCCATAACCGGTTTCGCCATAGGACACTCCGGGGCTATATGTGGGTCTACAATATAACTTTACATTGGAAAAAGTTATTGGGTGCTGGCGCGGCTATTCTATTTTTTTTTTAATATACAGACATATTTTATTTAATCTGGATCGGTAAGTTAGAGGCTGAATTATGCGACAGCCCCAGGTTCGATTCCCGGCGCGGGCTCTTGTTTACTTCGATCCCGGGGTAACGGCGACAGCATGCAGTATAACCATGGTGGGAACACTCCGATAATGTAGTGAACAAATCTCTACACGATATTTTTAATGTTAGGCAGCACAGCCTAACAGCCTACATCACAATGGAATAGGCTTTAAGCTTCCATTAGGGAGTCCAGAGCTTAGGGGTGGATCCTGCAGCCTGGCTATTCCAGCTGCATCCCTCTTCCTTTCCCTTCCCCTCGCACATCTCCATATAGACATGAGGGTGCAGTAATCCTGTAGTGCACTAGGCGCTACGGTGAATTAAAAAATAATAATAATAATAAAATAGGCGATGAAGCGTCAACGAATGCAAATATCTCACATAGCAAGGCACACGTCTATCTGCGCTCTAACTCACACACCTCATTGGCACTAAAGGCTTTTCCATTGATCCCGCCCGAACCAATCTCGGCCCCGTGTTCTTTCTGCTCTTTTGTTTCGAAAATCTTTTTTTTTTTTACCAACGCGTGCACTCTGTTTTTCTGTTGGAGATGAGCAGCCATGCGGCGGAACGTTGATCAAGAAAAAGAGATCTTTCGATAATGATGATAAAGAGAACGACTGTTGCCCGCCCACGACCACCCCCCCACCCTCCCCCTACAACTCTGGCGACCCCGAACATGGCGACCCGAAACGACCTCCCGACACAGCTGCCGGCTCCCGCTCATACATTACACGCTTGCAGAAGCGAACCCAGCCGGCGCACCCTGTCGGTAGAAATTGGAATCAACGAGTTGATGTTAATGTATGGGACCACCAAACACTAAGTATAAGGTGTCTGGATGTTGTCCCATTCGTTTACGCTGAAGGAAGAGGGGCAAAAAGAATGGAGTCATTTTCAAACGCGCTTTCACGTCGGTGTATCATGATTCGCTCCACAGAAAACGTCAGAAACCAAATGCTAGAATCGCCACGAGTACAGGTAGCTTCATGGTAAGGGGTCACAACAGCATAAAAAGGCGCTCATACTAGGCTTTCCGACAGGCCTCTGTTCGAAGAATTAACAGGAAAGTTTAAATTACTTAGATATATTATTTTCATTTCTAATAAAAAATGATCGCCATCACTGAAGTGAATGATACTGTGTACCCCACTAATCTCCTCGAAAGTGCACTTTGTGGAATATGAAAACTTTATGAAAATTTATAGCACAATTTCGCCAGCGTCTCGAGGTTGAATCACGAAAGCTTGAGCCGGGAATCGAGCCAGGGATCGCCGCACAACAAGCGGATGCCCTACCATTAAGCTACGACAACAGCAGCTTAAACGCCACCATTCATGTGTATGTTCAGTCTAACGAACAAGCAAAAATGGGTATTTCATCTTTGGAAAAAGGAATTTAGGCCACTGCCAAAGAAAAAGTCGAGTTTCTATAATAATCGAGCAGAGTCGACACTTCAAAATGAGTGAGAGCTGGACCGTAAGGATAAAAGAGAGGAGGAAGATAGATGCGTTTAAACTATGGTGCTGGCGGCGATTACTGTGCATACCCTGGACTGCAAAGCAGACTAACCAGTCAGTCTTAGATAGGATTAAGCCCAAATGCTCACTAGAGTCAATGGTCCTTAATAACCAACTGCAATATTTTGGGCATGTCATGCGGGCGACCAACTCTCTAGAAAAAGTGCTTATGCTTGGCAATAAGCGGAGCAAGTGGAGTGGGATGACCACGCACAAGATGGCTGGACTGTATATAGAGGGAAACCAAGATGTCACTCCGAGAGCTGCAGAGCAAGTCAATGAATCGGCCCAGTTGAGCACTTGTCCATGGCGTCACCAGGAGTGGGAAATGACTCGACGGATCTTAACAGCAACAACATTTATAGAACAAATACTGGTCGCTTAACACAGCTTTTTCTTGTTTTTTTTTCTCTTTTCTTTTTTGTTGGATACTAAATACTGATTAAACTTTGCAAATTGGTTAACTGCTTTTTTGGTTATAGCGTTATATTTGACCATATATGATTGATCTTGTTAATGGATTTATGTTTGTTTTTGCTTATTCTTTGCATGTGGTTCTTGAAATGAAATGGCGGACATGCTTTGGGATTGTTTGATTGCTTTTTCCTTCTGGTTCCGTGTGTCGAAGATCGAGGGTCTGTGTTGTTGCCATGTTGACAGAGTTACTCATGGAAATATGTCTATTTTATCAATGATGACAATCGTATTGTGGAAGGGGATAATTTGAAGGGTCTGTTACTATAATGTTGAGAATACTCGGTTTTTGCGGGATGAATGAAACTTTGGAATTGAAGGTCAGGCCTGTGACTACCATCCTGACAATACTCAAAAGTATGTACACGGTTTCTGGACTAGTCATGGTGTTAAACTGCCTATTAATATTGTAAAAGTAATCGTTACACCCTCAAATATGTTATATTGCATACACCAGTGTTTATGTGGTCCTCCCCCTTCCTTCCCTCCTACCCCCGGCCAAGGTGGTTTGACCTCAGATGAACCAAGTGGCGACACCTGGAAGTTCATCCAGGAACTAAGCGATTCTCTGACGTCACGGGGACGTCAAAAACAATCTCAACCAAGGTTCAGTTGAGGACGGCTGTGTCCGGTGCTCTTGCACCAAAGTTTTGCCGCCAGAAAAAGTTCTGCTTCACTGCTCGTACGCGCAAAAGATGCCAAGCTGGGCCTAGTTTTTTCCTGCTATTTAAAACAACATCAAGTTCCAGTCAACTAGTTCCTGCCTGCTAGCCTGTCTTGCTGTTGCCAACCAGATGATGAATTCATGTCCGGTGCTGTTAATAGGATTGTCCACTTGGGATTGATCCCCCAAGTGGATTCAACATATTGGTAACGTTTTGGTTGGGCGACACCTACGCGCCATTTTTGAGTGACAAGGTCACTTGAGGATGAATTTTTGAACTAAAATTGAGAGGCATTTTTCATAGATCTAGCCTTGCTGGCAATAGATTTCAGTATCAACAACTAGCCTATTTTTGTGAACTGGTTTGAACTTCTAAAATTCATGAATTGGAGTTTATGAATTAAGCGATCTATCACTGGTATGAAGTAGGACACTGGGATCAGCTGTGTATTTAGGTATCTGAAATCAATACCCATTCTTGCCTCATCTGTGTCTTTCTTTGCCACCAACAGAGGTGGGCTAGCCCATTCAGAGAATGATCTGCTGACAGTGCCTGGTCCCTGTCCCTGTGCCCTGGTCCAGCCACTTGTTCCCCTGGTTGTTCATTATCTCCTGCTTCTTTTGTCCAGCAGGGTAGGGTCTCCTCCTCCTAGGCACTGCAAACTTCCTCAGATGTAGCTCAACTTTTGGTATGTGGATTGTGGGTTGCCCCCTGTTGAGTACAATCATTTATCTTTCCAACAGTGGTCTTACAGCCACATCCACACAGTCCTTGAGCCAATCTTCTGGCAGTCGCCCCATCCAAACTGCACCACTGCACAGTGGGATGTCATTCAGGTCAAGCACCTTTCTGCCTTTCCTGATAAGTTGGGCCATTTCTGATGGATTAGTCACTTCTATTTGCAAACCCACCTCTGTGAATCTGACACAATGAAAGATGAGGGCAAACTCATCCTCAAATTCCTCTCTCACAGTAGCCAATATGTCTCCCCCTGGCATGAGAATGGCAGTCAGATCCAGGTCCACAAACATTTTTGTTTGGTCTGGTATGAGGAAATCTTCTGCCAGGACTCCAGTGCATAGCTTCTTGGTAGTCAGCTCAGGGTTCTGATAAAATTCACCCTGTCTTGGAAGAGTGATCCTCCTCGGCGCTGCCACTTCAAATGCACTACACAGGAGTATCTCCTGGCAGGACTGTAACATAGTATTGTCTTCTGAAAGTTTGGCTCCTCTCCACTCAGTTTTCCTGAGTTGGTGTTTCACCCTCACAGTGTCATAGAAATCCCATGATCTCTTTTCCATATGAATGGTCTTGACACAGAGGTAGAGAAAGCCCATTCCATTCAGAATGTCTACTCCTATTTTGAGCTTGAGCATGACAGCTACTGGCATCCTGAATCTGCATTAACTGTACTGAAAATCCAGCACAGCCATCTCTGACATGCAGAGCTGACCAATCAACTTTTCAACGTTTTCCCTCATTTCTCCAGTCTCAGATCTGATACCTGTCTCTCCAGATGATTGGATTCATCCTCTGGGTACCACATATCCATAAATGCCTTTCTATACTGCACCCATGTCTCAATGACTGGGGAGTCATCCTCCTCCTTGGTCTCTGCGATGGCCATGATGTGCCACCTCTTTGCAGTCTCCATAAAGTGAAGGGAAATGTAGTCCTTGTTGTCATCTGTGAACTTGCAGATGAGGGCATAGGCCTCCCACTCCAGTATCCATCAAACTTCTTCTCAAAAGTTGGCCTGGAGCCAGGTGTCCATGCACATGTACCATGACTAGTGGCTGTTGGCCTGGGTCCTGATCTTGCTCCCTGAGCAGACTTTGGTATTAGCTGTTGTCACCTGAGTCCTGCTCCTCCAAATCAGAGAGGTCCTGCTGAAAAGTGAGCTCTTGTTCAACAAATCATGAGTCTCTGATCTTTGAAGTATGTGAGGTCATTCACTAACCTATCCAGATCTTTATTCTACATACAATCCTTTTCCAGAATTGCAAGTGGCTGCCTAGATCTAGAATAATGCTAACTAAATAGCCTGTTGCTGTGTCTATTACTCACCAGCAAATAACTGCAATAGTGTAGGTGTGGAATGTCTCCCACTAATTGCAGTTAAGATCTCTGGTTATTGTAATCTTCACAACAGCAAACCACCAGATTTCTTTATCTGGGAAAGATGTCTAACCCTGATTTCTAAATGTGGCAAAAATAGAAAAATTATATTTCCTTGAAAAATATTCACGTGCTTTGTTTCATTTGTTTCTAAAATCTACAAATGCTTTGGCTTGGAAAAGTCTGACTCAACTTTTGTCCAAGTATCCCAAAAATATTCTAAGATCCACTAATCTAAGAAGTCAGGAGTAGTCAATTTCTGAAACTGGAATTTATATTAGACTTTAAACTAATAACTTCTGATCTCACTAATTGAGAACAGGAATATTAATATTTTTATTAGACTGAAATTTTATATATTTGTTTAAGGACCTGGTAGGTCAACTGCTACTCAAAAAACAGGTGAGAGAAGACACTACCCACAAATCCCACCCCCCATCTAATTAACCCTTACAGCTAACCCCAATGAGAAGAAAATAGGAAATGCAAATGTGTATATTTTAAATTTGACTATTTTTATTTATTTAAATTAGGCCACTTCTGTTGCTCACTTTTGGGGTCACCAAATACAGAAATGGGGTAAGCAAATTTCAATGGTGACTGCAAACAATTTGACCAGACCTGAGCTCAGTCTTCCCCAAAAGAATACATAACAGAATGTTGCATTTTAGACTGGCAGCTAGTATGAGTTCATACAAGTGCACAGTTGAATTTGAACCTGATTCTTTTTTTTTGTAAATCAGTTCGCCTGTTTGCTTGGACACTTATTTACACTTTAAGTATTTTTACACAATATGGCTATAGCACGCCAGAGCAAGGAGATACTCTCGGAGTCTGTAGATGATGGTGATGACGAATTCCAGCCCGCAACCCAGTCTGGGTACAGGCGGGCTAGATGGCAGAATCAGTGGCTTCGAGAGTGACTGGGTGATGCACACCGTGCGGCTAAACGTTGACCTGCTGACATTCAGTTATCAGGTCTTCAGTTATCAGGTCTTGGCGTAAGTGGAGAACTGTTCAGATTGCAAGTGTAGGCGGGTGCAAGTTCGAATATTATCTATTTGATTGCTTGAATGGCTATTGCACTGAGGCAATCGGTTTCACATAGCCAACTCAGCACGAGACTTGTGCAGGTTGGTCGATAATGGAGAACTCACATTAGTGACGCGAATAATCCGTGAAATTATGCTATTTTACTTGCACTCCTCGTCGTTTGGCTAATGAGGACATTCGTACACGTGGTTGGGTGTCGCCGCCAGCCAACCACACCTAACATACCATCCCCCCCTGGGAAGACTGCACATTGCAGTACTTACAGTTAAACACCGTTCCTGGTGACTGAATTTTAGATCTCACTTCCTAAAATTAAAGACCTCACTCCACCTGGACGAGCTCTACCAGAACCCTAAAGAAAAATTTACAAAATCTCTAAATTTTGATTACCTACAAGAAAATTTTGACTAAAATAAATCCCAAAGTTAAAGAAATTTATTCAATAAAGACTGTCAATCAAAGAGACAGCTCAATTTGGAAGATACAGATATACTGTGTGAAGTTAAAATTACAAAAGGTAGTTATTTAGCCAACATTCATAATCATACCCATCACATTTTGAAAACTTCTGCGAGATACAGTTCATTGCACGCGAATTTACAAATTTGATGGTTGAGAACTATACTACTTTTCAGTGCTCCTGGTGCCCACTGATGGTTCAGCATCTGACCCTGCCTGATCAACAGTAGCTTCAAGGCTGGACAAGACCTCTGAGCATGTTTCCTCCAGCTCAAGATCCCCTTCAACAGGAGAAAGTGTGTTTGGTCTGATATTTCGTATGCCCAGTGGATTTAAATAACGGGGACAAAGATCACCAGCAGATTCAGCACTTTCACCTTTCTCAGGAGTACCTCCTTCAGAGGGAGAAGTATCAGTCATGTCCCTACACTCGTTGTACAATTTCTCCTTCATTCTCATCCTGGTCAGGATCTGGGATCTCCTCTGAGCTTCAGTTCTGGGTTTTCCCATTCCCCTCCTAGGACGTCCTGGTTTCCTTCTTGTAGGAATATCCAGGGATTCACCAGTATGCTCACTTGCTCCAGTGGCATCTGGTTGGCTAGGTCGGTGATGAGCTATCTCCAATCTAGCCTTGGGCCTAGCCCCAGTGTCTTTCCACTGGTCCACGGAAAGACCCAGTTCCGGACTGATAGCATGATCCCTGCCCATCACAAATGCTGGCGGGGTGACTACTTTGTCCATGGTCTGAGCTTGAGGAGAACCCACACCACCTGGGTCTGGTGATGTGCTTTCATCCACTCTTTCCATGCCTCCAGCTGTGTTGTCCACAGGGGAGGTTTTCATTTTGCCAGGAGATATAGACAGTCTCTTGAGCTGGCTGAGCAGAGTACTCTTATCCCCCTCCTGCTCAAATTTCCATCTCTCCCTCCTTTCCTCGGGAGATTCCCTTGTAATTAGAGGTTCAGGCGAGCTTGGAGTTGAGCTGGAAGAAGATTGGGACCTGATTTTTGGTCTTGCCAAAGAATTCTTGTCCCCTACCACTCCCCACCTTGGCCTATGGGGTACAGAAGCCCCTCCCTGACTGCTGTGTGGCCACACAACCTCCTCAGTTTGGGCTATCTGTCTGCCAATGTTATTGAGAGAGTTTCCTTGCCTCCCAGTGGTTGCTGGAGGTGGTAGCTCTCTCAAATCACACCGGGTTTCTAGTACTGTTGGCATCAAGTCACTTTGTTCCTCCCAGTCAGTTTGATCAGTGGGCCATGAAATTTTGAGAGCATTCTCATGATCCCCATCTGATAAAGGACTCCAGATTCTGTCTGGAAAGTCAACTGCTGGAGGGTAAGATGATGGAACCATCAGAGCTGCTGGCTTCAAATCCTGAGTCTCTGTGGCATCCCTTCTAGAATCCTTTGTCCATTGAATTCGCCTGGGACCCTCAACTAGTGGTGTCTTCTTGGAGGGTCTTCTGGCAGGCTGCCTCCCCCAAGAAAGACTCTCATCCTCCTGGGTCACACCAGTGGTATGAGACCATGCCCATCAGAAGCAAAGGGCTCTTGTGGAAATTCCCTTGTTTGCTCCTGGTGACAGTACCTCGCCTGGGCAACACACTTTTCCCTGGAGGTGGTTCTTGTGTTTGCCCTGGACAACTAACTCTGGATTTCTCCAGGTCAGCCGGATTCCCATGCATCAGTCCATTGTGGTTGAATGGCTGAAGAACTTTGGAAACTCCTTTCAAAATCCTGGGTGAAACAGTAGAGTGTTGAGGCTCTTTATTACCCACTCTCTGATCCCCAGGTTGCAGACCTGTTTGTTGCAGTGAGTCCAACCCAGCTGGTAATGGACCCCTAGCCGCGTCCCTCTCTTCTGCCAGCGTCCGCGGTTGGAGTCTCTCTGGTCTTGCCACCCAGAGTTCCAACTTAGAGACATGGAATGGTATGTGAGCTTTTTTTCCCACATCCACCATGTAGCAATTGTTGTTAACCTTGCTTGCTATTGCAAATGGTCCCAAGTAAGAGTTCCTAAGCTTTTCACCCTTGCCAGGGATCTTCATCTCTCTCACTAAGACCATCTGACCTGGATAGAATTCTGGAGCAGGTCTCCTGTGTACATCATATTGATCTTTTGCAGCTTGCTGAGCCTCTCTCAGATGCTGTGCTATCTGGCGCCGAATGGGCCCAAATCCCTTCATAGCCTGTGCAAGTGGCAGATTAGGGTCTGGCAAGGGCCCCTCTCCTATGCCCAGGTCTAATGAAGGAATTCTGGGTTTGATCCCAAACATTGCCTCATATGGAGACACTTTGGTAGATTTCTGCTCTGCTGTGTTCATCTGAGTAATTACAAATGGAAGCCATTGGTCCCATGTATTAGGCTCAATGCTACACAGCTTGGACAGCAAGTTGGTGAGTGTCTTGTTGGCATTCTCACACTGACCATTAGTGCTGGGTTGATAGCCAGAGGTCCTGCACCTTTTGATCTCAAGCAGGTCAGTTAACTTGGCTACCACCTCCCCCACAAAGGCTTTCCCTCTATCACTGAGAATCCTTTGAGGGAATCCGTACATCAAGCAGATGTCGAACAGCAAAAATTTGGCCACCACTAGAGCATCCTGATGGCGTGATGCTCTAGCTACCACCAACTTGGTGAACATATCAATGGCGACGAGAACATACTCATTGCCTCTCTGAGACTTTCCCACCTTCAGGAAGTCCAATGCGATGGTATGCATTGGCCCTGGAGTCAGGATAGGAATCAAGAGGCCTTTGGGTTTCTGTGTGGGCTTCTTCCTGTGCTGGCACTCAGCACAGGACTGCACAAACTGTTGAACATCTTTCTTTTGGCCAGGCCAAAAGTAGATGTCACAGATGCGCTTCCAAGTCCTCTCTACACCAGTGTGACCTGTGAGAGCACACCCATGAGCACAGGCCAGCAACTCAGGTACCTCTGAAGAAGGCACCCAGATTAGCTGCTGCTGTTCTCCCCCACGATTTTTAAGATAGTAGACTAGTCCTGTTTCCTCACTCTTGGAGACCCTGTCATTCAGTCTAAGATGCTTGGTTATCTCCAAGTCAGAGCTCTGCTGATGCAGGAGTCTCTCCACAGAGATGAAACTGCAAACTGCCCCTTGATACACCTCCTCAGGATGTCCCACGTGGGACCAACGAGACAGACAGTCCACATCACTGTTGCATGGCCCCTTACGGTAGGCAATCTTGAACCTGAACTGCTGGAGATATATGATCCACCTTTCTAAAATTGCAGCAGGTTCCTTGTCACCATAAAGGTAGCAAAGTGAGTGATGATCAGTGATCACTGTAAACAGTGAGTTGTCCAAAAACTGTCTGAAATGTTTGATACCCCAGTAGATTGCATAACACTCCTTTTTGGTGGTGCTCCAGTTCTTTTGAGTCTTTGTTAAGGTTTTGCTGGCGTAGGCTATGACCCTTTCCCTACCACCATGCAGTTGGCAGAGGATGGCAGCGACGGCCAAGTCTAAAGCATCAGTCTTCAAGACTGTATTTAACTCTGGTTTAAATAGGGCCATAACTGGTTGTGACTGCATACAATTTCTAAGGTCTTCAAACTCTTGCTGGTGGACATTGGTCCAGAGAAATTTCTCACCTGCCTTGGTAAGTTTTCTCAACTCAATGCACCTCCCAGCAAAATCCCGAATAAATTGCCTATAGAAATTGCAGGTCGCCAGAAATGAAACCACTGCTTTTGCTGTTCTAGGCGCAGGTATTCTCAACAAAGCCTCAATGTTTTCTGGATCAGGTCTGTAGGTTCCATTGGAAATGCTGAACCCCAGATATTTGCACTCTCTCTGGTTGAAAGTACACTTTTTCAAATTGATTTGGAAGCCTGCTGCAGCCAGCTTCTTGAGCACGATGGAGATGTGCTCTAAGTGCTGTGCCTGGTTTTTGCTATGGATGCACACATCATCAACAAAAACTTCAGCAAAGTCTAGATCACACAAGACCTGCTGCAGACTTCTCTGAAAATGTGCTGTTGCACAATTCAGCCCAAAGGGCATGAATTTGAATTCAAAATTCCCTTTATCAGTTGAAAAAGCTGTAAACTTTCTACTGGTCTTGGTAAGTTCCAGTTGGAGGAAACTAGTTCTAAGATCAATCTTGCTAAAGAATATAGAGCTTTGCAACTTGTGAATGAGATGTTCAATCACGGGAATGGGGTAACTCACAGGGATAAGCTGTGTGTTAAGGTACCTAAAATCTATGCATAGACGGCCCTCATCAGTACCCTTCTTCCCCACAAGTAGTGGTGGACTGGCCCATTCTGAGAATGATTTGGACACAATTCCCTGTTCCAGCCACTTATCCACCTGCTCATTCATTAGCTGGATCTTTTTGTAGCCAGAAGGATAGGGACGCCTCCTTCTTGGAATGGCAAATTGCTTGAGATGGAGTTCTACCTTAGGAACAATGATGGATGGTTTTCCTTTGTTGAGCACTTCCTTGTACTCAGCAAGTAATGGCCTTACCATTTTGTCTCCACAGGCATCCAACCAATCATCAGGCAGCTTTGTCATCCATACAGCACAATTGCTGATGGCTTGATTGCTCAAGTCCAAGATGAGTCTTCCCTTCCTAATGGTAGTTGCCTTATCCGATGGATTGGATAATTCTAGAGTTAGACCTGACTCTGTAAGCTTGACACTGTGGTAGACTAGATTGAAATGTTCTTCAAAGTCCTCTCTGATGATGGCCAGAAGATCACCACCTGGCATTAACACAGCAGTTAATTCCAGACTAATGAACATTTTGGTCATACCAGGAATCACAAGATCCTCCCCAAGCATGGCAGAACAGTGCTTTTGGACTTTCTCCAACTGCAAATCAAAAGACCCCTCTTTTGGAAGTTTGACCTTCCTAGGAGCAGTCAGCTCAAATGCATTGAAGGAAAGTTGTTCATGGCATGATTGAAGTAACAGATGGTCATATCCATTGGCAGATTTCTGCATCCTCATCTGGTCAGAGACCTGATGCTTAGATTTAATCAAAGTCTTGAGTAAGAGTTTCCTCTCCCCCTCAAGAGCAATTGCACTAACACAGGGATGTAAAAAATCCATACCAACTAAGATATCACAACCAACATGTAACTCATTCATGACTGACACTGGCATCTTGAATCTACAGCTATCATATTCAAAGTCAAGAATGGCTGTAGCTATCATGCGCCAGTTGGTCCCATTAGCACAGGCTGATCTATATTGTGATTTTCCACTGTCATCTTTCCAATCATGGAGAAGATGCTTTATCTTGGGGCTTACAATGGTTTGCATGGCCCCAGTGTCACAGAGTATGTTGATCCTCTGCTTGTCCTGAGCAGGGTCAACAGGTCTGCAGTCAAAGGTGATGAAACATTGGAGGTGATTGGCCCCTATGATATTAAATAGGCCCTTTATGGTGGGTACCCTGAATCGATCCTCCGAATCGTGCAGGCCCGCCATTAGTTTCCCTGGTTGGGAAACTGGTAAAATCCCCCTCCTCTCCTGGAGTTGTTCCCCCTTTGACTGTAGTAAGATTGGGAACCTTCAGTTCCAGTTCCATCAGAGTAACTGTTCCCCTGCACAGGTAGAGTCAGCTGCTGATATTGTGGAGCTGGATACTGTTGGTATCCATAGGCCCCAGGGTTCTGCCCTTGGCCCATGGTCTGTGCTTGGATTCTTTGGTCTACCCAATGCACCCATTCTAAGGGAGGTTGGAAAAAGCTGGGTTGCTGCTGTTGTTGCTGCTGGAATTGACCCTGATTTTGATTTTGGCCCCAGCCCTGACCCTGAGCTTGGTTAAATTGACCCCTCTGGTTGCCATTCCCTCTGCCCCTTCCTCTGGTCTTGCCTCTGGAAGAGCTTCTGGAAGGTTTCAGATCTGGGTGTAACAACCAGCATTGGTCAGCTGTGTGCCTTTCATTCTTGCAGTGAGAGCAGGGCATTACTGCTGCAGGTGCAGTCCCCCTTTCCTTCTTTGACTTGGACCCAGAGTTAGCTTGGAATTGGGTCCCTGCCACTGAAGTTGCTACTACAGAAGATGTCTGGTTAGCCTTTAGCATCTCTGTCACAATCCGCCTGGTGAGAGCCTCCTGGGACTCATTTGCAGGAGCAGTCTTGGACTTCTTGCCAGCTTTGGAGGTGGAAGGTTGTTTCATCTGACTAGAGGCATTGGGAATGGGCTCTTTGGGCAGTTGACCCGTTTGCCGGCCACTGTTGTTGGCACTCTTTTGGTCAACCTTGTAGGGCGAATCCATGGGTAAGAGTGTCTGTACCTCATTAAAAGATTGGATCAGCTCTACCAGTTTGCCCATTGCCATTCCCTTGACCCCCAACTTGAACTCCGACGGTGCACCTCTGAGAATGTGTTTTAGAACCTGTGGATAGGGCATGTGTTCATCCATGATGTGGCACAGCTCATCCATCTTCAACACATAATCAGTGATGCACTGTCCGGGCTCAAGAGTAAGGTCATTGATTTTCCTCAGCAGATGTTCTTCCTCCTCCATAGGACACCAGATTTTTAGGAAATAAGCTTTGTAGTTATCCCAGTCCCTTAATCTTGGAGGATGTTCTCTTAGATAAAGCTCATGGGACCTTTTTGCATTTTGCCCAAGATAATGTGTGATGTATTTGATCTTGAGGTCTGAACTCCAGCCACTGCTCTTGGCAAGTTTGCCAAAGTCCAGGATCCAAGAGTGAGCATCCTCTCCCCCATCAAACCTAGAGACGGTCTTGGTTTGGGGTTTGAGTACATCATCATGATGGGAGTCCACATCAGCTTCATCTTCCTCTCTCTCTCTGTTTTGTTTATCCCTAAGTCTCTTGATTTGGTCTAACAGGAGTTGCATCTCCTCTTCTGGGGTCATTTGATTTGAACCACCAGATGTAGTGCCCCCTGTTTGAGTAGTCATTGTGATGTCTGATTGGGTATTTGCAAATTGATCATCCTCTTCTCCAAAATCAATCAGAATGATTTTGTCAATTTCCTCCACTGATTTTCTGGAGTCAATTTATTTCTGCTTCATCTGCAGAAATTTAATTTCTGCTTGTCATCTACTTTTGATTTAGAGGTTTCAGTTACAAGAGTAACAAATCCTAACTGTACACCCTCTCAGAATGCTATCAGTTGAAAAACTAAAGCTAAAGAAAGATCCCTTCTATTTATAGAAGATGACTTTGTAGAGATCCCTGACCAGGATGGATGTCCTAGGCTAGATCTCCAATTTCCCTATATTTGATTTTTAGCCCTGCTAACTGCCTGATTTTATGATTATCATTTTTTTTTTCTTTTGCGGCTGCTACAACTCTAAGTGGCCAAGGGGTGTGTTGGTGTGGTGTGTGGTTCACCTACATCCTAACTACTACTCTTACTTGGTCCTACCTTTAGCAGTTGGCAGAAGAAAATCCAAATATTAATTTGTCCAGAAATGAGTGAACACAATTAATTGCAAGAATTTCCTCAACTATTTACAGAATCAAAAATGTCTAACAGCTCAACCAAAGAGGCTTCTCATGCTTTTGGCCAATCACACTATTATAAAATTAATCCTGAAATAATTTAGATTGCAGAAATCTCTCCTGTTTTTTTTTTGTGTGCTTTTATTTTAATAGACAATTAAAGAATTTAAACTTTATCAATAAAGATGGCTGACTTCAAATCTGGTTTGAAATTCAAAATGGCTGACTTTGTGTTTAAGATGCAGTCAAATTTGATTGTCAGACTTTTTAGAAAATTCGAAAAATTGCTATCTCAGATGTGGCTGAATTATAAAAGTCACTAATTCACAAAAATTCAACTTCACTGATATTATCAGGCCTAACCAAAATTGTAAAGAAACAAAAATGGAGGATTCTATGTTGTTATCAGAAAAATAAAAATTGCAAAATTTATTTATTTACTGAAGAATACTATATTAGAATCTATTTATTTATTTTATTGTTATTAGACTATTGCAACAACTAAAACTATCCAAAATCTTTACAGCATTTAATTAAAAATGGCTGCCAGACATTCTGTAGAAATTGGAAGAGATAATTTATGCAAAATTTATTTTATTACCAGGAGTTAATTCTGAACTATATGTTTAGTTATTCTATACTATACTGTTTTATTTAAATTTTTAAAATATTTATTTTTATGCTCCTAATTTATTATTAAGATCACCTAATTTATAATGGCAAAACTAAATGCAGAATATTTTAAATTAATTTACTTTTAAAATTCACAGGTGTGTTGATGAAATTCAAGAACACCCAAAATTATAGTCCTAAACTAGATTTCTGTAAATAGCTCAGCTTTTATTTATTCTCAAAATTATGAAGTATGGTAGGCCAGTGAACTGAGATTGTCCTCACTAAATTCACTGCCTATTTGACTGGAAGAACCAAGTCTTATCTCTACAGAAGGTACTAATAGTAGTTGAAGGTGAAAGTGCTGAAGATGCTGTTGTGTGTGAAGCCTGACCTTTTGTCCCTGGACAATTAACTTTTTAATGAGACAGATTACTGGGCCCCTTTTGCATCTAAGCTTAGACGGGGA
>JAUJYS010000439.1:0-23317 GCA_033995665.1 Melogona broelemanni
TTGTTAATGTGTTTATATTCTGCAACTTAATATTTGTGTTTGATTGCGATACAAATTTGAAGAGACTTCCCCATTGTAGTGGCATAGTGAAAGTTGGAACGAAGCCCATAGTTGAACTATTACTTTTTTTTTTAACAAGACAGCTAGCTACACGCTTCAATCATCATCGACCAATAAGATAATCATTGCAAAAACAAAAAAGTTTTAAAATCTAGAGTCCGGATCACCCGAGACGTTTCAGTGGCCACAATGTTCACCACCGTCTAGTGAAAAAAAAATCATTCAACAGAATCGTTCCATTTTAGGAAGGCCGCGACACCTCAAGTCAAAAGAATAGTCTTTTATCTAGTTTTACATATCTTTGTCATGAAGAGCTACTCTGCACAACTCACGCCATATTTAATACACGCATGTCACATATTCGGAAGAGAAATCTTGTCAAGTGGCCGTCAAACAGCCAAGTATTAACAAGTTATCGGCCACACTTATACCGAGTTCCAAGACAATTTCCAAACGATTTGACGAATTATATTAGCAGTTGTCGTTTGATCACCCGTACTTACTAAAATTAGCGTACACTTAATGGACGCATTAGGACTAAGAATCCATCGATCTTTTACGATTAATGCGTTGACGGGATTGTGCCACGTCTGCGATATATGACAACGACATGGAAATTATCCCGAACTGCGTCTCTTTACTTTTTAGCAGTTATTGCGCAAACATTCGCAACAAATGGTGCCACAAAGGTCGACCAATCACGCCAGAAGCCGATTACAAGATTGTTAAGAAATTACACAACAAATTTCAAGGATATAAATGATTAATAAAAATAATAATGATATCAAATCCACCAAAACTCGACAAGATTTTTATAAGAAAACAGCATATTTGCAACTTGATAATTCAACGATTAATAATAGTACATGGCAGGCATCTTTGAAAAAAAAGTCTACCTAATCAACTTTCATCTCAGATCAGACATTAGCTAGCAATATATACCAAAAAACATTAAAAATGTGATGTAAAGGCAATACGGGAACACCCTAAAAAAAGCAACAGAAAAATCCAATTTTAAAAGAACGCGGGAGGAGGAATTGAAATTAGAGAAAACTTATTCTTCAGCAGGAGATTTTGTGTAAACTTTTATATAGTAGATCTATTTATTTTTAGAATGATTTTGAAGAAAATGTACATACCTCATACAATTTCATCGTTTCTATTTTTATTTTTAACTCTTAACAAAATTTAGAAAATAGCAAATTGAAAATCACGTTTACGTTTGAACAAATTGCACACTTAACGTGCTTTCCACAGAAGCAAATCATTTGTCAACAACCGAGTCTCTGAGCCAAGAAGCAAATCTTTTAAACAGGGTCGAAATTTTAACACTGAGCAAATATTTGAGAATGAAAAACTCCCCTTTTAAATTAATGAATCCGTGGCCAATTTGCATAATGACAGCAAATCCAGCATGAAGAAGCAAATCTTTTAAACAGGCGAAGCTTGAAACTGTCATCAGAATGACTAATTTCGAATGGAATTGTTCTTATATAGCAAGCTGATTTCACCGAACTGCGGGTTCCAGTACATTTGATTTTCGAAGGATTACATTTATTTTTGAAATTGGACTCCCATTCGCTCATTGCCAGTTTCTGCGCTTGCATCCGATTGACACAATAGATATTTAGAAGATCAATGCGATATTCGATCCTAAATTTGTTATATACGCGATGCAGTTTGACCGCAAACCTTGGCACCCATTCAATACAGTGCAGGCATGAATAAATACGTTTTTGAACGAGATGCGGTCGAAAAAAAATTGCGCTTCGTGACACTACGAAGTTATACAAGGTTGGACAACCTTAACGACATCTGCGGCCCCCAAATGAGGCCCGTTAGTATCATCATGAAAGAAAACTTAAAAACAAGAAAATATCTCTGCATTTCGCTTTGGCATTTATAAATTTTTAGTAGACTGTTTCTTAAGACAATCAGAACTAAGAATTTAGGGTCAATCAGAAATCGTACGGCTGAGCAAAGGATTCGGATCGAATCCTGAACTGGTATTCCTAAACTTCCATTGGACTATTTTCTAATTTTTCTTTCGATATTTTTTTGGAAAATCTTTTTTTTGGAAAATTAAGTGAAATGATCTTCCATGTAAAGACTTGAAAACTATGAAACATTAATTAAAACCAGATATTGCTCCCGCCTCTGCCACATGGCCACACCAACGGCTAACTGCAGCGTATGAATATCAACAATTCATCATCATCACCAGCTTCAAAAACAGTCAAGTGGCTTCCTAGTAACCAGAGGCTTATATACTAATTAGTTTGACACATTGTACCCCAGCGTACAGATAGCAATCGATATTCTGTTATAAACACGATACAATTTGGCGTCCGTGTTTTTGAAAGAATAATTTGAATGCCATTCATCCGTTGGTGTGTCCACGTGGTGCTGACCAAAGGGGCACATCAACAACGGTCTGTCGTAATCACCACGCCACTAGACGACACCCCAAATTTAAATAACACAAAATGGCGCTGACTTTGGCCAGTTCTTAGCCCATAGCACCAAGGCATTTCGAATAAGATTCGAAACCATGTTTGATTAAATTTAACGAAAATAATGCCGTTTCAACAAATCACCGTTCTGATCACCAGAAATAATTACAATATTGTGTATAATAGGTAAATGAAAGAGTGAAAGTTGTCATAAACATCAAAATGTTCGACATTTAAAAAAAAGATTAAAGCATTTCAGGACAGGACGTTAGTTGATAGCTTTTTAAACATTCCATCGATAGCTCTTGCTCGACAGCCTTTGTCGAAAGCTTTTAAAACATTCCAAACCCCTCATCAAATTACTTTGGTACGAAAATAAAAATAAAATGTTAGGACATTTTAAATCATTATATAAGCTCGGAACAATTTACGAGAAGAAACGTCTAACTATTGAAGAATTAAATACCAATGAGAGGACACAATATATTTTTCTCGTTCATGTGTCCGCTAGTACAGCGTTTCCGTTATTTACAAAAACGTTGGGGCTTACAATCGAACCAATAAGACCAAGTTTACGAAATCCGAACCAGCCAATGGCGACCGTTGGCCACAAAGAAATGGACTATTACAGAGATCGAGCACCGTCACATCGTTTTCAGATTTCTTTCCCCCAACGACGAGCTTTCTTTCCCCACCGGTTATGGATTTCAATTTCAACAACATTTTTTAGGCGTCGGTCGGGGGAAAAAAAAGCTGCGAGCAGGCAACGAATTAATTCCATTTGCCAGTCGACTTCCAGACATCTCTGCCTGGTTTGTCAAAAATGGAAAACTTGAGAAGTTGGATCTCGGTGGTGGTTTTGGCCACTGCATTTGGCACCATCTTGACGGCAGATCCTTATAACAAATTGAGCGTAAGTAAAATATTCGCAAAATCGAAGTACTTCTTCTAATTTTTTCTAACTTTTTTTTAAAGCTTTAAAGGAAAATTTGAATGCAGTTTCGAAATGCAATTGATCTAAAACTCTTGGAAAACGGCAAAACAAATTCAGGCAGATGATGTTCAGAATTACTAATACAAACAAATGAATTAATTAGATTTCATCTATTTTAAATAATTACTACACAACGGCTCCAACGACATTTCATCTATAATGATTAATAGCTTTCATAAAATAAAATAAATCGAGATAACTGGAAATCGAGCGAATGCTAAATCATTGCGTAAATCAAGCGAATGTCATTTTCAAAATTAGGTCCCGACTATTGGATATGTTCTAAACACTTTTTATACCGAATTAAATTTATAAAAAATAGAAAAATCGATTAATGAGATGTTTAGTATTGCTTTGCACCATTCTATCGTTCTACACGAAAGAGTAAATTCTACGAATTGAAGAGATACGATCAATTTGCCACACATTTTAAATATTCTTTCCAAAAGTTTTTCAAAAAAATCTTAGAACTCAAATAATCAAGGAAACGTATATTTTCGTGAGAATAACTTCATAAAAAAATTGCACTAAATGTGCCTATGCTACACTACTGTATATCGGAAATCAAATAGTTACCAAATGTGGTGTTCTTCAACATATACGAGTACATGTAGTTTTGTGAGAATAATATTGTGCGCATAATTCATGAAATGTGCTTATGGAATTGCGATACCCTATTTATTCTATACCCTATGTGTCAACTACACTTAATGAGCAAAAGTCCTAATTATCTGAGTCCCTTTAAAACCGTGTAGTATTGTTTCGTACAGCTACACTGTAGGATCGTAGGATCGTCTCATAAGGATCGTGGTAACAATATCTAAAACCGTTGATGAATGATTCTTGACGCAATGGGATTCTGGGACCACGATGGACGAACGGAGTGGCGAACTGCAGGTAAATTAGAATTGATAATTATGAGGGGAAACAAATGTAAAATTAAATCACCTGGAGTTCGCCACTTCGTTCGGTAACAATTTTAGCTGTCCTGAGTCCACTACCTAATATCCAAATTTGAGAGACTGCTCGTACCAGTCGTACGTATTTATCTATGAGCGCGTACATGCATTTCTTCCCAATTTGTAAAGCCAACGATCTTCGGTTTGAATGAATGCAAGCATATTGCTGCTCTAGGACTGATGTACTATTTCATTTTAAATCAATCAGAGTGTAATCAGGGTGATCCGTACCAATTTAAATGCTTGATCTCGTTTATTAGATCCCGGGTACTTAAATGTCCCCCTCAGATATTGTCAAAGCAACACAAGTGGTACAGAAATAAAAAACTAGTACACTAAGCACAAAGCTTCTTCCAATAATTGCTTCGACGGGTAATGGTTGGTGAAGCAAAAATTTGCCTTGCTAAATTTCGATAGCTAATATCTGAGCCATATCGTTCATACTACCTCGGTTGTTAATAAAAGCGATTAGCAATCATATTTTGTGGCGACTGAAATCCAATTTCTTATTTCTTTTCTCCACCAGGACTCAGCCCCGTTCGTCAACAACAAAGAGAATGATTTTGTCAGTCCTTACGGAGCCGGCAGTGACTCTGAAGCATTTGTAAATGCTGGCGGCAACAGAGGATACCGAGGCCCCGGAAGTGACAAGAGCGGATACAGAGGTTCCGGAAGCAGGGGCGGTGGAGGTGGAGATGATGCCGGCTCGTATGGTGGTCGAAATGATGATCTAAATGATGATTCGGGATCATATGGAGGCGGGGGAAACGATGATGCATCCTATGGAGGTATGGTGATCATGCTTGAGAGATACAAAGAGTAAAATTGTTTTTAGAAGCCGTTATCAATTTTTCAAAGAGTTGGCATTGGAAAATTGTATTGGACAAGTATATCGTTGGGTAGGTACGGAACGGAAAAGTTTCGGTCCGAGGAACTGGTTCCTTTTTGTTTTTGTTTTGAAGAACTTAGGAACGCCTAGGTTCCCTTTATTTCTGTAGGAACAGGAACTAGTTCATTTTTTGAGGAAATGGAATGGGGTCCCTTTTCTGTATTCTGAGTTCCTTTTGCCATAATTTTCAATGTTAATCGTAATCACAACATTTTTTGAATGTCACGCCACGCGGTTTTTTCAAAAATATTTTTTAAGCGAAGGAACAGCAAAAAGTTCCAGGTTGCTTTCAAAAGGAAACAGGAACGCCCAGGTTCCTTTTTAATTTCTATAGAAATTGGAACGGGAACTGGTTCCTTTGTCATCGGAGGAACGGGACTGGAACCTTCTGAACCTTTTGAAAAGGAACGAACCCAACACTGATCATTAATCAAAAATTCAAAATGTGTTAACACTTCTCCACTACCCACTATTTGAGTAAACCTCGCTCATAACTGTGAATTTTATTTTTAGGATACAAAGGCAGCAGTCAATGCAACTGCCTGCGCTGGACTAACTGGATCAATGCCGACACTCCCGGCGATTCAGGGGATTGGGAAACTGTTGGACCTCCCGATGACAAGGGTCGCCCCGGAACCATTCATCACGTCCGACCGGTGAGGGAGACCTCTTGATATTTTAATATATTTATACATTTACACGTGCAAAAGCGAAGAAAGTGCTCAGTAGCACGGTAAACTAATAAAAATCATGCTCATAAATTTATACAATTACATTGTGGCTTAAATTTCAAATAAATAAACACAGGGCTACCTACATGAACTTACTTGCTAAATAATGTTTAAGAACAAATATGGCTGCGCATTGTCTGATCTGTGCCAAGTTTCTTACTCCTGAATTTTTCGTGTGGCATGACGTAACCAATTTTTTTAAAGATATCTGAAATTAAATGCTGAAAGGTGCATCTTATTTGCATATGAGCCATACAATAGAATGATCAAAATTTAAAATTAGTTTGTCCTTTTGCTGCCCGACAGGATATCTGCACCATCCCCGTGCGCATGGAATGCCGCACCGTTCACGACAAGAAATCCTGGTATCTGAGCTACGAGCGAATCACCCATGGCTGCAATGCCGGAAACAGAGGATTCGCCTGTGAGAACAAGAAACAAGGGTACGGCAAATGCAAGGACTACGAGTCCCGCGTGCTCTGCTTCTATCCTGGCAGTAAGTAAAACTACAGTAATTGCACTTTGAGTTACATGTGCCGTGATCGGGTGTTTCAATTTATAGTTCAAATGCAAACTAAGTACTGCTTAATGACTGATAGAAATATAGCTGTTAGCATTTGAAGTATTGTCTTTAGTATTCTAATATAGTCACCCCATTATAATGAAATTGTGAACTTGCAGAAGAGTGTGACTGTCTGTACTGGACCAAATGGTACGACAACGACGATCCCACATACAAGGGAGATGATGAACTTATCGGCCGCTCTCTTCCAACGGTATGATCAATTCAGCAAATAATTATATTGTACTGGTCAACATTGACAGATCTTCCTTTTGCCCCTCATTTATTGCGGTCGTCGAAGCCAATTGTGCGTCGATTCCAGGTTCGATTCTCGGCCCGGGCTTTCGTTATTCAGTCCTGAGGCAATGGTGAAAATGTGTCACTCCATAAACTTTCTAGAGGCACTTACTATAATAACAACGATCATCAATTGCCAAAAATAGAAAGCTTTAAGTGAACTTATATCCTTATTGTTTTATTAATTCAGTATGTCTGTGACAACGGATACGAGCCAGTGGACGTCCAGTGCAAGACAACCGCCGGAATCGACGTCTTCCACGCCGGCAACAAGAACGTGCAGTGCGACCTGCAGGGTCTATCCTGCAACAACTATGACCAGGGCAAAAACTGCAAGTGTCACGACTACCAAGTGAGGTTCCTTTGCCCCAGATACCCCAACTCATTCCCCATCCTCGAGTACGATCCCAACTTCCAGTACAACGGTCAAAACTCCTCCTCCTACGCCGGCAACGGCAATGGAAACGACTACGGCAACTCGGACTACAACCGAAACGGCGAGCACGGCGAGCGAGGGGAGAGCGGTTACCGAAAATACATAGACGTGTATGGTGGTGGCAATGCCGTCAGCGGCGATAGTGGTGATTACGCTGCACGGAAGAGCGGTGGAAATGATGCGGGTAGCGATGGAGGGCGCAGAAATTCATACGATTCTAATTATGCAGGAAGCAAGAGTAGCGATAGAAATCGATACGATGGTAACAATAATCAGCGATATCGTGGCGGCAAAGGCAACGATGCCTACGATGCTGATAGCTCAGACTCGGGTTCTTATGCTAAGGCATAGCAATCAAAATGACTATAGTGGAGGCAACAGCAATCAAAATGCCTATGGCGGAGGCGGTAGCAATGACGGCAACTATGGCAGTGATAAATCAGATGATGTAGACATTAAGGGAGACTTTGCCAAAACCCAGGGCGGTGGGTATGGATCCAACGATGATGAATTTGGAGGAGTAAACGACAACACCAGTGGTTACAAGAGAGTTCCCTCGATCAATGGAGCCACTTCCGCTTATGTGAAAAAGGACATCCGCGATTCTATTTACGGAGACGTTAAAGATAACTCGGCATATGGGGGTGCAGATGAAAGCTACAACAGTGGTTCAGCAGGTGGTAATGATAACAGTGATGCTGGAGAAGCACAGTATGGTGACGGAAAGGCACAGGTCGATTATGGAAAGGGATCAAGTGGGGATGATGAAAGTAACGGGCAATACTCTAAGGGGCCATATGCGTTCAGAGGCGGATCAGATTACAACAATGATGGTTACAGCTCAAAACAAGATCAGAATGATGCATATAGGGGTTACGGTAATAGAGATAATGACGATCGACAATCGTCTGGCTATAGAGGAGGATCATCTGACGACCAATCAGGAGGATATGGAGGACGTAGGGATCGTAATCAATATGGATACAGTGGAAGAAGATCGAACGATGGTTCTGGCAGAAGAAATAGTGGGTTATATGGCGACTCGAACGTATACGATGGGCAAAATAGATATGGAGGCGGTGGCTCATATGGTGGTTATGATAAAAAATCACAGTATGGTAACCGATATGGTAATGATCGATCAAACTCTGGTAACGACAGATATAACGATCGATCAAACTATGGTAGGGACAGATATGATAACGATCGATCCGGCTATGGTAATGACAGATATGATAACGATCGATCAAACTATGGTAATGACAGATATGATAACGATAGATCAAACTATGGTAACGATAGATATGATAACGATCGATCCATCTACAGTAATGACGGATATGATAATGATCGATCCGGCTATGGTAATGACAGACAATATGGTGATGATAGCGAATCATATGGATACGGTGAAGGTTCATTTGGATATGGTGGAAGAAAAAATCAATATGGCGGAGACTCCTACGGAAACAGAAACCAAGACTCATCGCCTGAAGGAGATAATGCCAAAAGCGGCGGAAACTCAAACGACAACGAAGATTATGTAGCCAGCACCAAAGATATTGATGCCATATCCGCAGATCTAGGAAACAAAGAAGGATATGATCAGGAAGGCTACGACAAATCAGTAACCAAGGATGAGGAAGTATACGACGCAAGTATATCTGTAGACAGCACCAAAGATGAGGCCTACGGCGGTGGCGACAATGACGACTCTGCCAAAGATGATTCCCATGACAGAATTCCGGTTTTGGATTCCCGGCCAAGCTATGGTAGCAACAGCGGCGATGGCAACTATGGAGGTGGAAGCGACAGGAGGAACCAAAGAAACCAAGGCAAAAATCGTGGCGGCGGTTACGGTGCGGCGTTTGCCTCAAAGGAGCGTTTCAAGGAAGGAGTGGAAGCCGCTTCAGTCAACTATGCAGCAGACTACTCACTGCAGCATGACGGTGACAAACCGTACAGCTCTGATTCAAATGCTAACAGCCAAAAGCAATACAATGCCAACAATGACTACGACAGATCTTATAACGATGATCCAAGTGCACAAGAGTAGCTAGCATACATCAATACCAGTGGGAGAAAATGACTACAGGACAACCAACCCTCTCGTCTACGGGTTTCGGGACAAGAATCAAACGTAAAGAAAAACACTTCGCATCTCGGTGGAACAGCCATATTTTTTAGACATCAGAGATCATTTTGTTGATTAAAAAATTCGTGTGAAATAAACAAAATTATTGTTTGGAAGTATGGAAACTCTAAACCGTCTGTAGATAAATTGTGTCCGAGAGATTATTTCTAGGCGATACCATATTTCCACTTTGAATAAAAATTAATGTTATTAAATTGTATTTCAACTGGGAGAGTAGTTTACTCAAATATTGGAATTTATATCACTGAATGTAACTGATTTTAAGAGTACATATATGCGGTAATTCACTATCAAAACCAGCGGTAATTCACTATCTAAACCAAGACTGACTAAAGTTGTTCATGAACAAAAGCGTTTGTCCCAAGTGTGTTCAATTAAAAAATACCTTCTCTCACATCCATATTACAGGGAATCTGCCAAAACCTCATTCAACGGGCCCGAAATGAATGAAAACATAATTTAAATAAATTACTGAAAATAATTTATTGGAATCACCAAATCATTTTCTGCATTTAATTTTCAAATATATTTTCAAGCACAATAATAATAGTCAAACGTAAAACGTCAAACAACATATTAAAAAAATAATTCGTCGATGTTAAAACTTGAGAACCTTTAAGGTCGGACCTTTTTTAAGATTTTCAAGCTTGAAACCCTTTATGATACACGTCAAACACATTTCCTTAGCCCTGGACAAAAAGTTCATCTCATGATGGACGTCCTAAAGACACAGCATATCGTTGACACGTTGGACAAGTATCACAAACTTTGTGTCGTCACGACGATACGATAGCGACATATCGAATCAATCGAAATAGTCTTCGATGTCCACGTCTGGATTTAGCAAATCTTCACCGTACCTGCTCAAGTCCATCTGGTTGAGAATGAGATTTTCGAACGTCTCTTCAAGGTCCGTCTCGCCAATCAGGATCGCTCCCTGCATCCGGCCGCGTTGCATGATCACCTTCACGAATTCCACGCCTGTATTAACAACGTACAAACTCAGGTTCAGAAAACGCTAACCATTGACAAGCATTTATGAAATTTATTTCGTTCGGCCACTTGCTGAAAAAGGGAGATTGTGATGTGAATGTTTGGAAAATTATCAGTCCGGCTGTAACGAGGGTTAGAATAACGGGTCACACCAGAATGGTGAATGTGCCACTATGTAAGTTTGATCCCTACAAACATTCCTATTTCCCCAAGAGTGTTTCGGTAGTGGAGCAATCTAACAGAGTCTCAAATACAGAGCCTGTTAAAATAGGACAACCCCATCTTTGTCCATTACTGGTCTTTGACCAACGCCATGGGCCCCCTTAAAATGGGGCTGCTTGCGGGTAAATATTGTAATTGTAAAAAAATCGTGCCCCAGATCCTGCTCATAAATTACGTACAATGAAAGTTGTCAAAATTTAATTAATGATACAACGCTTAATCAAAATATATCGATTGATTATTTCATTCATAGCTAGTAAGATGAAACGAATTAATGTATGAAACGCAAGTTTGCAGCTTACCTTTTGTAACTCTGAGCAAAATTTCGTAATCGGTGCCCAGTCCTTGGCCATTGAAAAGCCCGAGAAGAATGACCTGGAGAAAACAAAACAACCATTTTATTAAGTAAACGGAATAGTATTTCTTTTTTTCAATTGCATTAATCAAACATTCATTTTTTCAATGAATATGAACATTGGGAATTATCTCCCGACTAGTTAAAAATAATCAATTATTTGAAATCGCTTTAATCCGCCACATTGGACAACAACTACCGGCCTGCCACCGAACTATGTCGGTAACATAGTTTTCGCAAAAGTGAGCACAGAAAGGTACACATAAGCAATTATCATGATACATTGACAAGCGCGCGCCGCACACGACGTCACCTTGAACCCGAAAAACCGAGTGACGTGGGTGAACAGCTCAAAGCAGAAGTCCTGCAGGACCACTTCCTCGGCGAGGTGGCCGTGCATGCAGCGGGCGGCGTAGGCTCCCGACTGTCTCGCCTGCGTCCACAGTCTCATCTAAGGAATGAAACCAAAAAGTCATCAGTGAAGTTTTTTTTTTATTTTGTGATGTGTTTTTAACAAATCTATCGACAAGTTTGATAAATCTATTAACGATTTATAATTTATAAAATTAATAATAAATTTTTAAAAAAACCTGAATGCCCCTAAGTTCTACTGATCACGCAAGAATCTTACACGAACGTACCTGGAACCAGTGAGGCGCCAACTGCCAATTGGCCGAACAGGCGTCACCAGCTGCGTACACGTCATCAACGGTGGTACGCAAGAACTCATCCACTTTCAATCCACCATCTTCAGCAACGGTGAACTACAAAATAATCAAAAGGTTAGATTTAAAAATAAATAATAATTAAGACAGTAAATGCAGAGAAATGTAACACATTTTAATTTTCTGTAAAGCAAAAATAATTTACAGATAAGGATATTCAAAACTGTTAAATCTAAATCACAATTTCGAACATATAGGGATAAATATATCACCTCGTTATTTGGCAGAAGAAAGTTGACATTGGGAATGACGCCTGTCGCGCTGACTACAAAATCACAGCCAAACAGCTTGCCATTGGACAGCTCCACGTAAGCCGGCCAGCCAGCTAAGGCGAAAAGATGTTTTCGTAAAAATACAACTAATGGAAGTGTGACTTGTTTGACACAGGCACTTTTTCAAATAAACAACTATTCCACAAAATATAAGATCTGTAGAAATATTTTATCTAAGGGATGGACGAAGTAGCAAAATTTATTAAAAGATTAACCAGAATAACACGCGAGCTTTTACATATTATCATTTGAGTCAGAACAACTGATACACTGAATGTATCAACTCATCTGGCGTGAAAATGTTTAATGAATGAAACATGATTACTCGATTTAAATTTTTTTAATTATAATTTTATCTAGCCCACGTGAAACCCAACGTTTCGATCAGAAAAATTACCTCAAGTTTCACACCGACTTACAGAGAGTTGGTTGATCGACTCCAGTCAGCGGCAACACCGTCTCCACTCTCCCCGAGGCATCAAATTCCGCACCAGTAAAAATCTTAACAACATCGCAGTTATATTCGATGTGCAAATCACGGGATCTCGTCTAGAAAAATAAAATCACTATCAAAATTGAACAATGCAACACAAAGCAAAAAATCGACACAAATATTTATCTAATTACATTTATTTGAGATAATCGGCGGCACATGCGAAACAACAATTACCGTTGAGGTACCCTTGATGTTCAAGTTGCGGGCCCAGTCTGGTCCGAGAGCCGGACCCCCATAGGTCCCGGAAGCGCGGTTTGTGTCACTGTGGGCGTCCTGGTAGCGAGGTCCTGCAAATACAAACAAATCCTAGCAACGTTACTGACGATGAGAGTTTCACTGGGTACATAATTATTTAGTAGTTCGACGCACTAACCACTGCGCCATCTCTCATTTGACTAACAAAACTTGGCTTATTCGACAAAATAAAGAAGGTGATGCACTCACCGTCATCAACGCGGTATCGCATCCGCTTAACGGGAGTGTCGATTCCGTCGTCCCCGGGACCGGCTGAATCCGGCGAGCCGGCCAGCAGGAAGTGAGCGGCGCCGGCGTCGAAGAAGGTGGCGCCAATGCTGTCGTTCTTGACGGCCCACACGACCTGACAGGCGGCCACCTCGTGAGCCAGCTCGGTGGCGATGCCGCCGTTGCCCACCACCACCAGGCGGCGACACCCGCTCAGTCGCGACTCGAAATCCTGGAAAGAACGAAAAATGGAATGTCGGTACGGAGACAAGACGAAACTGAACGGATAACAATTCTTTTCAACCACTAAGGAGACCTGTACCCCTCCTGTTGATATGACAATTAATAGTTCATATTTTCACAGTACCCGGGGATCGAATAAACGAGTGCCCGGAGCCCAAAATCGAACCCGGGTCCGCCGCACCAAGGTAGGTTGCAATATCGACTGAACGATGGCGACTCAATAGATTTTCCATTGGCCTGTGATCTGTGTCGAAGTGGCTATGTCAGAAAGTAAACTACGAGAGTCTTAAAAAAACAATATTTTACCTTGGCAGTGTCCGTATCCCGAATGCCTATGACGAGAGGATGTGCCGTTGCAATCACCTGAGAAAATAGCGGAAACATTAAATATCCCCTTTCGTAGCGTTAGAAAAGTTGGGTAAAAATGATGTAATGTTGTATTGGGAGTTTAGATAATTACTTTTGGAATTCCTCCGCTGCACACGCAAAGTTTTTGGTAACGGTACACTACTCCCGTGTCAGTGAACACCATCTACATAAGATAATATTATTAAATAATCCACTGAACTATCTAGCTGGAACAAAACTTGTGATCGGAAATAAATGACAGAACATAAATTGGAATGGATATGACCATACTTTATATCACGGGAATTCTTATGACATATCCTTGCTGTACCACATATATATCACAATTTGATTTTTAAGTTGTTTTTTTTTGCTAAATATTCCAGATTCAATGTATCTGTCACGATGTCTCTACTCTCAATATAGTGTGGCTAAACATCTTACATGTTTCCGCGAGTCCAGGCCGGTGACTGCGGCGTGAACGATGTTGAACTCTGACCCCTCACTGCGATCGTCGGAAAAGTGCCTGGCCACAACGGTGAATTCCTCCAGCACGCCTCGAGTCAACTGAGTGGAAGGTTTAAAAGAGTCATGAGTCCCAATAGGCAATGCAACTCAAGCCAAGCTTTTACAAAATTGCCTTTCCAATCCAGCCCAAACTGCAGGACTCACTTTTCGTACGTTGGTCGCTGCCTTTATGATTGGCGATGACGTCAACAGGACGGTCTCTGCGCCATGGCCAAGGATGGCGAGCTGTGGAAATTAAAATAAACTCAATTTTAGATTTAGATTTCAACGCAAACACAAAAGCAATCAAAGAGTTTCACTTGGAAATAGGTTTGCATCGATATTTTTGCATTGACAGAATTAATCTGAGAAATAATAAGAATATAGACAATGTCATAGACGTCACTGTTGAAATTATAAATTCGGGCTGACATTCGAAAAAGGTCAGTCCGTATTTCGAGAAAGGTAAAAACGACGATTGTCAAGAAACTCAAGAATGAAATATTACATGTTCAGCACAAGTGACGCCAGCGATTCCACCTCCAATCACGAGAAACATCACCTCTTTCAACCCGGAGCCTTCTGTCATTTCAGCTGCAAATAAACAAAAGTTTTGCTTAAATTAATAAATATTTCACAGAGGACAGGCCCATTGACCACCATCTTGCCCATACATCTTGTACCCGAACGCACCGACAAACTTACGCAGTTATCCAAAATTGTCTGATTAAACTGATGACAAATTTTTCGAAATAGCTCGTCGCTGGTATCATGAATTGTGGGCACATTTGTTTATGTCCATTTTCTATGTCAAAATCTTCGTATTCTAAATATTTTAAGAAAAACACAACCGAAAACCAACCACAAAAAAGATAAATTCCGAAATAAAAACAAACGTCTAAAAATCATGCCATATACCAGACGATACACGAAAACCTAAGTTTGAAGAGATGAGCTAAGCGATATCAGTATAGCGGCGGAATATCATTAGAGGCGCAAAATTTGTCGTGATATTAATTGTATTCGCATTTACGTTTCTTTCTCTAGATGCCAAAGTTAAGGACCGATAAAAGAGATGCAAGCATAAATAACAAATTGTTAAAGCTTTGGCCTTGATATGAAGGATTAAAGAACAAGATCATGCTTGATTCAGATAACCTCTCAAAGCTCAATAATTATCAAAAATTAATCTAACTTAAGGATAATTGAATCCGGTGGTACAAACAAAGAATTTATATAAAACCAATATTGGTCATGGCGTCTGGACTCGAGTCGAATAACTTTATGCCCTTAATGAATAAACAGCGACACCTGGCGACGAATGCGTATACTAGCCGAACAGCTGACTACTTGGCCAGTGCGAGGGGGTTCGAGACCGAGTTTTGTCCAGTTTTGCGGATTTTAGAGTGTAAAAATGTGGAAACAGATATTGCCAGCCCTGAGAGAAAATGCATACCCGCTCTGGAGATGCACGTCCGTATCTGATAATGTAAGTGACATTGATTAATGACAAAATGAAGTTCTGCTGGAAAAACATATGGCATGAAACTGACCAGAGAATGGGTCACTTTGGCCATACACTTGCAGGTCTAACCTTCGCGGTTGACCTACTCTTTTCATTCCTCCTAAAACGGTTGGACAATTGGTGTTTCTAGGGGATCTTCAATGACATCATTGCTATCGTTTCAGAGGGTTGTCATTAGTGATTAGTCTTAGGAGAAAGTGCAAATTTGGGTAAATAGGCCACGTCAGTTCATGACGCTATCATGGCTCCTCGATGTTTGCTCTATCTGTGTTTGTACTTTATGGAGAAATAAATATCGATAAAATAGAAATACACTAAAAAACATTTCTGCAATAAACATATTAATCTATTGTGCTTACAGTAATACAGTTGTTAGTCAGTCAAAGGTTCGATTATTTTCTAGATTTCCTTCATGTGCTGCGCAATAGACGATAAACTTTGACAAAATAATGGCTCCCTAATGTAGCACTAATTAAATCACCGGATATGTCGTGTGGTGTAGTGATTAGCGCGTTGAACTACTATGCCCGTGACGCTGGGAATTTTCTATTTCTCTGCTTTATCACACGTTTGCTCGTCACGTTTTGTAATATATTGTCAATTTTTTTTTTCGAAAAGGTTTGGAAATTGTCGTGTTCAGTTGGCTGTGACAGCCACTCCAGAGGCATGGCGTCGTCCCCTCGCGACATCCGCGACGGTCCCGAGCTAGAAGACTTCATAAACGGACGAGTAAAAGACCAAGCGGAGTGGGCCGAATACAAGGGCAAGCTCAGGCGAGAGAGAGGCGACAAGGATAGGTCGGTACACTTTTCTCTCATTCATCTTGTGACAGCTTTCTCCCAAAGTAAATTTCAACGTGTTTCAAGTGTTTTTATGTGATCATTGATCATCATTCAGCAATATAAAATCTAATTTTTGTTATTAAAAGTTCAGAAGCACGCAGAAATCAATGTCGAGTACCAAATAATCTTGGATTTAACAAATAAAACAGTTATCTTGGCGTACTCCCCTACTTTTAATTTAAATTTAAATATATTTATTCATTTAAATAAATGAAAGATTTTTCTAATATGTACCACCAATATTTAATTGAATGAAACTCGGTAGAATCCATCAAAGCACCGCATATCGCTTGATATATGTTTCAGACTTCGGTTGCCCCCTTGGCTGAAGACGGAAATACCCATTGGCACAAACTACAATCGCCTGAAGGAATCGCTGCGGGATTTGAAACTTCACACAGTGAGTATCGTTACTGCTTCAATGGAACTATTGACAATTTCAATAGTTGAAGGGAGGGGAGGGGGTAATTATTCATAATCATAGCGATGAACGAGAAAATTAACCCAAACATGAAAAATTCAAGATAAAATAACATCTTGAAATCGTAGCGCAAATAATGTACGACTGCCTAATCAATTCAGAATATTATTTTTAATAACAATTACTTGAAAGCTAATTTTGTGTCACTAAAATCATAAGACTGCTCTTCATTTGCTCAGAAACGCTTTCGGTTTTCACAAGCTGTGATTAGCTGGCCAAAATTCTTGAGCCAATTATAATCTGAGTAACTCTGTGCCATGTAGGTCTGCGAGGAAGCCCGATGTCCCAACATAGGTCAGTGCTGGGGCGGCAGCGAAGAGGGTACGGCAACCGCCACCATCATGGTATAAACAAATAAAGCTAATAAACGAATTAATTGATTCATTCTCGCATCGGAGAAGCAGATTAGCTAAATCTGACGTGTGTAATAATTGAGGTATTCATTTTTTTAGCTTCTCGGAGATGAGTGTACGCGAGGTTGTCGCTTTTGCTCGGTGAAGAACTCGCGTAAACCTCCCGCCCCCGACCCCAACGAGCCCCTCAACACAGCCAAGGCGATCGCCGCATGGGGACTGGACTACGTGGTGCTCACCTCGGTCGATCGAGATGGTATAATTTGCTTGAGTTTGCTGCACGAAATTGTCTTTTCTCATATTTAATAAACGATATAGCAATATCGATGGGGCGTATCACAAGGTCGCTAAGCGAACTGGCATGATGACAACAATTGGAATTGCAAATTTGGAATATCGGATCACCTGATTTTTTCATTCATCCGATAATATTCGCTCGTATTTTTCCAAATCGATTATTAATTCAATAATAATTTAAAATATGTGACAATCATTTAAATACTGAAATATTTAAATCAAAATTAAATATTGCAGTTGACCCCGTTTGCATCTTAATTTTTATGGTGTGTTTGTAAAACTGGATCATTTTGGTAAATACTTAGCAGTAAATCTGTGGTGAAAAGATCTAAACGCTTAATTCCAAACAATTTACTGCAACTTTGCTTCATCAGTAATATTTACACGCAAGTGATGGACAAATTATTTTTGATCTAATAGATTTGGAAGATGGCGGTTCCAATCACTTTGCACAGACGGTTATCGAATTGAAAAAACAGTAAGTACTTTTTTTGCTGTCTCGCCGCCTGCTTCGTTCCGTTACTCTACTTCCCGTTTAAGTTCTGAACATCACAGCTTATTTAATACGACCGGATTGTTTTTGTGACAGAAATTCTAAAATACTGGTGGAATGTCTGACCCCCGACTTTCGAGGTGACCGCGCGGCCATCGAAACAGTAGCCAAATCCGGATTGGACGTATACGCCCATAACATTGAGACTGTGGAGGCATTTCAAGCGTAAGTAACCACGTATTTTTCGCCTGATGTTGTCGCCTTATCTTATTTTTTACAGCATTGCTAGAAAAAAATATCTTAATAGATTTGCCAATGTGATTGGATAACTAGATTTGTTCGTGATCCACGTGCCAATTACAAGCAATCGCTGGGCGTGCTGAGCTTCGCCAAGGAAGCGAAACCAGATGTTATCACCAAATCGTCCATCATGCTCGGATTCGGCGAGACTGACGATGAAGTGAAAAAGACGATGGACGGTTAGTAGTGGCTTTCCTAAACCCCGAGTTACTGAAGAGCGAATTGTAATAAAATTTTAATTCTAATTTAAATGAAAAAAAAATATTTTAAATGAAAAAAAATGAGTAGTTTGCGTGCATGATTCTAGGCTCAATCTTCACTTCGTTGCCTTACAAAATTATAGAGCGAATTAATTCTAGTATTCACGATTAAAAACTGGTGGTTACCGAAATTTTATGTATCTGGTGGGCGCGATCTTTATTTTTTATTTTGACAATCACTGAAGTGAATATCACAACAAGTGATTGTGTACCTCACTAAACTCATAAAATATTTGCGGAGGGGCACATGCTCAGTAGTACCCGGGGGGATAAAATAAACCCGAGCCGGGAATCGAACCAGGGATCGCCGCAATTCTTCAAAATTCAGATAAAAGATAAGGGGCAGAGACGTTTACAGATCCTGTAACTTTGCACATATTTTTTTATCTTCTTATCAAGTGGGCCAGATTGGTGCGACATAATTATTGTGTTGCTCTCAATAAAATCGAAATGCTTTTTGTTTTATAGATTTGCGCTCCGTTGGCGTTGACTGCGTCACTCTGGGACAATACATGCAACCCACACGGCGTCACGCTAGGGTAAATTTCACCATGAACATTTTTAGTTTGTTTTTGTTTACGATTTTGATCATTTTATGAAATTGATTTGGACGTTCGTTTGTGCGTTCCAGGTTGAGGAATACGTGACCCCGGAGAAATTCAAGCTCTTCGAGGAGTACGGCGGGCAGATTGGCTTCGCTTATACGGCAAGTGGTCCGTTGGTCAGGTCTTCCTATCGAGCTGGTAAGTGGATTAGAATATTTGATTGGCTTAAACAATTGATCAAACTATTGGTTCGGTAGGCAATTTCTCATTTCGACCGTTCCTAACAAGCCATTTTATTGTTTTATCCTGATATATAGGAGAGTTTTTCTTAAAGAATCTCGTGCAGAAGAAACAGGGGAACCAAACCGAGTGAACTTTAATTTGTCATGGGAGTTATTTGCGGGGTTGCACAAAGTCGACGTTCTACACCGAAGCACCACCTATTTTTAGCAGGGACTGTATGTAAATACAAATAAAATAATAAACGCAGTTACACACACACTATGACTTCCCCTTTTTTATGGCTGGCGATATAAAATTGAAAAATAGTTTGATATAAATAGAACACGTATTTTGTACTTCCGAAATTTAAATTACTTAAATTGGATTTATATTTATTTTATTTTTCTAAATGGGGAAATTCCCCTCACTGCAGTGAATATCACTACAGGAGATTCTGTACCCCTCACGTTGCGTAGGCAATGTGTGAGGGACACGTTTTGCCCCCGGGATCGAATACAGAATACTCTCAAAACGAGAGCCCGCGCCGGGAATCGAACCCGACAGATCGTACTTTTTTTACGGATTTAAATCTACCGTAACAGTGTAGCGAACTTTCGACGTGTAATTGCAACATTCAAAGGTAACGTATGAGGGCGTTTACGAGAATCTGACACCGCCGCAATGTCCTTGACCCAGACTCAGATACCACAGAATCCGAGGGTGGACTAACCAGCATAACAATGATCTAAAAAGAAGTAACCGAAATCCCATGGGATCACAAGTAACGCAATGGGTGTTCGGGATGAGACTCACGAGAGAGCGAATGACAGCTGTCACATCGCCAACTCGGTACTCGTCAATCACACGCACTGTGTCACGGTGAGAAACGGCGACTGAGCGGAAAAACCGAAACGGAATCACGCGGCGGGAGACGCCAGTTTTCTCGGCACAGTCGCGCGCGCGCGTGGGGACCCGGAAGAGTCCGCATCTCGGACGCGCACCCGAGACTTACGTAATAATTAGCCGGGAAGGATAATTATTTTTATGCGCTCGACCAAACATGCGTTCGATACGGCCAACTCGAATCGCCGGCCGGCCACCGTCTCCAAGGCGGCCCGCAGTGCCGGGGCGTGGGCCGCGGCACCGCGTCGGCGTGGCGGACGTTTTGCGAACGTGCGGCCCGCCACCTTGGCCGGGCGGCCAACCGAAAACAACCGGGTGAACTGCAGCCTCCAGGATATCGAGGACAACGATTCAAACTCCGTACGAAGTGAGTGGTGTGATTTATGGGTTAACCCACATGATTAATGAAGGGATCTCAAATATTTGCGCGAATACCAGTACATGTATAGCGATAAATTATTATTTATCATGAGGGTGTCATCATTATCTAATAGAACCTCAATTTATGCGCGCATGCAAGAAACGTAAAATTGAATATAAAATTATTTATACAATTAAAAAAATTAATGTACATTGAGAAATAAATTAACAAAACGAAGATAGTAAAATATAAATTTCATTAAAATCAAACTGGCAAACAGGTGGTAAAAAAAATTCTAGCCATCGCGAAATGATGATACGGTGTCGGAATGATATGAATGCTAAAATTTTGTTGTTAGGGGGGGGGGGCAGTACGATAAAATAAAGAACTTCAAGGAATATGGAAAATGTGTTCCGGGACATTGTCGGAACATTATTCTATTCGTTTAAACTGAGAAGACGTCTTAGACGTCCGAAAATATTTTGCTGTTTTGCGAACTTTAAGGATTTAGTTCAATAAAATTAATTAGGTAGAAAATCGTCTATCGTCATTAGTTCCTACCGACATTGCGTTTTTGGTAGCTGCAACTCAACACTTTTGACTAAATTATTAAAGTACCGGAGTACACAGAGTTAAAGATCGATTATATAACAAATAAACTACCGTACTAAAATATTAATATGTTTATTTAAATGCCTGATGGTACAGTAAATGATGAATCTAATTGTCCTTCTGCCAGGCTAAATAAACATGTTTAATTAATTAAATAGCGTAATTTATTTCTGTAATATTTTTGGTGGAAGCCCTGCTTTTGATGTTTCAATTCTCACGTTCATTTACATGCTATGAATTGCAGCGAACGCTTTGTAGCACGCAACTCATTTTTTAAGCGATGGCTGCTCTATGGCATTAAAACTCAACTTTCCTGTAAAACTAATATCCTGCCGTCCCCGATATGCATCTTGTGAATGATGCCGCTTTTGCGAAATGGGCAGCCGCACGTAAGATAGCTTCTTCGCATAGCTCGTTTCTTGCCTATAGTGGTTGCCAATAACAAAGCTGCCCAATACTTGATCAAATATTCCCGATAATTTTCTATACTTGTCAGCAAACCAACGCGACTCATAAAAATATATGCTCGTAATAAATTCCGACACAAAAACTAATTGCTCATCTTGTTTCATAAAAAAAAAGAAGAAAAAAATACGCTTTCTAACTTCAATTTCAAAAGTCTACTTATCGATATGATTCGTGTTATTAATACGTAAACGCACTTTCGTGGAAAATGCACCAGAATAGATTTTGCCTTCTTTCTCTAATAAAGTAGACGGGGAAAAAAAACAATTTTGGTCGTTACACCAGTAACAGATAATTTGTTTAGCGTCATCAGCTACTTATTTTCCGAACCCAATTTTTAATACTCGTTTATTATAAAGATTCGCTTATCTTCTATGACTGTAACATAATTTGCCGGGCCAAAAAAAAATCCAGTTGCCATAACCACAAGCAAGTAGAGAAGGTCAACACACGAAATATTAATTATTAATATCAGGCGGGATGGACCTTTACCCACGCCTCCTGCTAAGAGTTCCTATTTACGTCATTGATCAGAATTCCGATTCCGATTGCAATTTTTTCCCTCCTCAATCGTGGTTTCTCTATTGGAAACATAGGTAGCGTTTTTGTATGAATTCGATCGGAATGCGCGATCCTGGCGGCAGTCGCTGACACTTACGTTGCGCCCGCGCATAGAGCACTAATTCCTTTAGCAAAATTGGTGTGAAAGAAGTTGGGAAGTGCGAATAAATTTTGTTAGAATAGCTGCGCGCGCTACGTGCATATTGGCACCTCGAATTATAACAAGATGGCGTTGTTACCATTTATTGGTCTCAATGCGCGCTATAATTGCTAGTACCGCCTAGTACAAGGCAACAAAATACAAATTCTGCAGCACAAGTAATCAAAGTGTATTGCAAATTAAGTCATAACACTTTCATCGGTAGACATCGGTGCAATAGTGGATAGCGTTCTCGCCAACTATTCCCGTGATCGCGGTTTCGATTCCCGGCAAAGTCCTCCCGAATATTTTGGGCTAGAAAAAATTCGTACTTTCCATCGGAATGGAGCTAAAAATAAAGCCTGTACGTCGTCAGGTATACGTTAAATATCCCTACCTAGATTAGAAGCCTAGACTACGTCAAATTCGAAATTACCAGATCGCCCCCCCCCCCGACTTTAAGACTTTACGCCTCCAAGACAAACGGTACAAAAAAACATGAAACCAACGTCTTTGTAATGTACACTCTTGGCTGGACCGTCCCATAACGAGGCTACTCTAGTAGAAAATGGCGATATGTAGGGCAGTGTTTCCCAAACTTTTTAGCTCGCCGAGCCCTTTTATAGCCAATACTGGCAGACCCCTAAGAGGCTAAAAAAATGTTCATGGCGGAGCCCCACTTAATACAAGTTGTTTTTTAATTAATTAATTTTTTTTTAAATTCACCGTAGCGCCTAGTGCACTACAGGAATACTTCACCCTCGTGTCTCTATGGAGATATGTGAGGGGCAGGGAAGGG
>JAUJYS010000440.1:0-23317 GCA_033995665.1 Melogona broelemanni
CGCCTAGTTGCTGTAATCTTGCTGCAATTTGCGCGCTTCAGCTGCATTCGCCGCGATTATTCGCCTAGTGAAATACTGGCTTTAGGCGCGTTGGGAAAATGAACCGTGACCTTTAAATGTTCATTGCATTTTGCATGATTTGTGATCGCAGTAACTTAATATTAGGATATATTGAAGTATTTGTTTTTTAATTGGACCCAGCTATATGACTAAACAGAAACATAATTTGTTTGACACTAACACGAATTACAATTATTTACTTCTTCCTCGTACTTTGTACTCCAGAAAGATGTGTTAATTTTGGATTGGGGTCCCAAGAAGGGTTTCTGTGTCTTTGCCTCTTCATGAAATACTGCGAGACTGGTGTAGTAGTACATTTGTGGCCTCTCCAAATATTTCGCGGTTCTTCAACAATTTCGCGTCTTACACCGAGGTCAAAAAAGTTGAGACAAATAAGCGGCAGACCTTTTTTCTGTGGTTCTACTATATGAAAATGTCAAGCGGGGGGAACATGACAGGCTCTCCAGAGCACCATCTTGGATAGTTAACGGCGGGGGAGGAGGTTGGGGGGGGGTGCAGGCCCCTTCAGCGTTAGTGTGGAGCGTTTGGGTCTCCTCGCAACAACATGGCTCTTAAGAGCAAAAGCATGTTTGTGGCCCATTTGTTCCGCAGAAACTCTCAAAAAATTTTATTTTTACCCAGAACGCGTTGTCTATAACTGCGCGCTCCAGATCCTGATGGTACCATCCATTTCTAGGTAATGGTTGTAGTAATTTAAACTAATGGGCATCATAAAGTGTTATTCTGTGTGTTGTCATTTCTATTTTCTGGGTTTTTTTGTTGTTTTTTCAATTGACCAGTCAAAAACAAAAAGTGATTTTTGTACGACATTTCATGACAAACTACTAGCGTATGATATTGTTCGTTTACCATGAATTGTCCATTGATTATTTATTTATTTTTCTCTTTTTAATTTTACAGTCGGAGTACGGATTGACAGAAGAACAAGTTGCAGGTAAAAATAAACTCGTCTTTTATCTTTATTTTTGCTTTAAATCAAATGTATTTGGCAAAATTGGTTGTCACCATTCAAACCTCGTGAACATGTCGTTAATTTCAAGACCATGAGACAACGTCTATTCTATAGACTTTCTATATTTTATATGTCGCGTGACTTTTCTCTACCAACCATTGTTGACGCTACGGACGTCATAGCTCTGACGCAGTTTTCTTCGCTGCATTCAATTGAGCTTTGTGACAGTTTCGACATCGTCAACCTTCTGGTTTCCGTTCTTTGACTTGGTTAGATGAAAGAGGCAATATCGTAAAGAGTGTCAGCCTGATCAAAGCTTTAGCTGTCATTTTTATTTATCTAGTTCGCCTAACGATTCTTTCTCAAAAATTAAAGTAAAACATTTGGAAGGAAGCCGTGGGTGCGAATTTCTCTCCTTTGAAAAAATCCGCTGGTCTCGGTAGGGAATTGAACCCGCGATCACTGGCATAGTAGCCCAACACGCTAACGACTATGCCACTTGGCACGTGAAAGTAAAATAAACTCAACCGAATGAAATAGCCATGACGCAACCGTTGGGCGTTCCATGAGTTTCTCTCGCCAGCGAAGAACAAATCGAATTTAATTCTCGTCCTTCTTGTCGTTATCTTGATGAGATTACAACAATGTAGGAAGAAGGAACGAAAAGAAAATCCTAGACAATCTGAGTGCTGGTTTAAACAAGCGGCTTTCGACAAAAGAGTCAGCTTGGTCATAATGGCGACTGCAGAAATAAAATAAAATGCAGACTTCCCAACAGTTTAATAAGAGTTTAGCTGGAGGCGATTTCACGTCGCCCGTTCCAGTTACGCACAATGTGCTGCCACTTTTATGGACTCAGTTAACCAAAGAACAGACTTCGATATTTATGGGTTTCCCACTGCAACAATAGAGGGTTTTCGGGGAAACTTGAAGAAAATACATCCTCGCGCCACAAAGGCTTGGCGCAGGCATAAAAGTAAGTTATGGTGCATTACGACCGTTATTGAAAAAGCTTCCTTAGAAACAGGCATTGGTTTCTCCTGTGCCTGTCACAAAATTGATCTTCAAAAGGATTTTAAAATTGAAATCCTTAAACAAATTAAAATTGAAATTAATTAAGATTAGAGAAGGGTTCATTATCACCTGGAAAGTCAGGAAATTAATTGTGGTCAGGGAAAGACAGGTAAAATTGTCCGAAATTTGGAAAAATCAGGGAAAATAACGAACAAAATTGGAATTTTTAGTTTTGTGAATTTCTTTTTTTACGCAAGTTTGCGGACGTGCTTTTTCAAAGTTGTCTTAACAATTTAAAAAAATCAAAAGTGAATTTCTGGAGATAAAAATATTATACCTGAACAGATTTTTTCCAATTTTCAATAATCGATTTTTAAGGCTTAGGGCACCTTTTTTAAACACAAATCAGTCTCGTTTCAGTCGAGACCATAACGAGACCATCTCGTCTCGTGTTACACCACCCATGTTTATCTGTGACAGATCCGTGTGGTGCGGTCAAGAGTGGCGGCCGGTCAACATGACGGCTGACCCGTCACTTCCTAATGAAGCCGGCTACGTTATCTGTCGGTCAACCCCCACACCCCCAAGTAGACGGAGGATGAAGAGTAGGAGATAGGACTTGTGTGTTCCTCTACCGCGCACACGGTCACTTCTAATTTAGCGCATGGCTGCAGAATCGGGTGGGTACACGGGGTCTGGCGCCGTATCGATCCGAATCGATCGTGGCACCACGGACTAACGGACTGTCATAGGCGGTGTGTGTCAGAGAGAGTCAACGCGACCCCAAAACCATTTGCAACTGAACTTTCCACCTGCCTAAGTGGCGCCAGACCGCATGTGTGGACGGGAATGACAGCCGATCCGAAAGTGTTTAGAATAAATACTTTTCGGCGGGAGTTTCTTGGGTTCGTATGTCGAGTGACTAAGAGGTTGGGATTTTTTGGGGTTGGGCGAGGCGCCGATACAGATTGAAAGACGAATGATGTAGCTTCGAGGTGACTAAATTGAAATGGAGTGTTTGAGCGTTGTAAATCAATTGTTTAGTGTTTTCAGTTCTAATTTGTTGTTGTCTTAAGTTTGTTTATTCGTTCCTTCTTTAGTCAGCCGTATTCTGAGAATCACTATTTATTTTTATAACATCTGTATTTTCAATTATATTATAATTGCCTTAAATAGCATTCTTCTATGCTGATAGGTCACATGTCATTTTCGTAGCTCTTTCATTCTGATGAAAAATATCGATTTGCAAGGGAAATTTGACGTAATCCTTTCACCGTAAAATGGTCATCTCAGATATTATCCAGGGTATGTACAAGCACATAAATAAAATTACGAGAAGTACACGGTTAGTTGTGGCCACGAAAAGTAGAGTTTAATTTAACAATCTCGTTCATTCACATTCATTTCACAATCTCGAACGTTCGGTTCGGCGAATTTTCATACCCATTTACGTCTCCAAATGTTATTGTGTTCCTACTCTATATACCGTAGATTAGATGTAAGATAATAATTTAATATAATTTCTAACTATTTAAAATAATATTTACGAAAAATATTTCGATGCGAACTATTCACGGCATTTAGAATTTGAAAAAAGCTAGTAACATTTGATTAACACTGTATCGCAAGGTTCCATTATCTTTCGCTCTTGTCGGCTTTCGTCTGTGTCGCTGGCCACCGCCGCTCCACCCGACCGAACATCCCACGTCTGACTCGCACCCCCTGGTGGCAAAGCACCGAACCAATGAACTCGGTTATACGGTTATATCGATCGTTTCATAGAAGGTGCTGGCGGGAAAATTGTCCCCAATTCTGGAGTCCCCGCTTTCTCAAGTAGTGGTGTTGATCAATTAGTTCGTATGATTTTTACGATCGATTTTTCGGCTGGCCGGACCGAATCGTGACCTGCGCGACTGAACTGTACGTGTCACACTGGAGCACAGATGGCGCGCGGGAGGCGACTTGAAAGAACCCGGATGTAATTTGGAAACCGGTGACTCGAATAATCTCTAGCAGGATATGTTATGAAAGCGCCAGCATTTTTGGGGAGACTTTCGATACACATGAGTGCCGATAAATAAACCGGACAAATTATGATCGGGCCACAGAGGCTCAGTGGATCATAGTTTACTGAGCGGGTGGTCCCGGGTTCGATCCCCGGCGTAGGCTTTCGTTTATTCGATCCTGTGGTACTGGAATGTGCCCCCATATTGCCATAGCCACACGAGGGGTACAATAACATCCCGTGGTGCTATTCACTACAGTGATCCGGGGAAAAAAATGAATCACGTTCTAGGGGACAATGGTGCAGCTGGTCGATGTGGTCAGCTTTGAACTAGTGTGTCGCAGGATTTAGGTTTATAAACTTTTTAATATTGCTTTTATCTACTGGTATTATCATGTGAGAGAAGGGTAACGTTGTGTGTAAAGATTAATAAAGAATCTCACACAATTTTCTTTTCGACATACGGGAACCACATGGAAATTTTCGTGAACCATATCCCGATTTGCGAACATAGTCGATTCCGCTGTCGTCACACTTTGAAAAAAAATTTACTCCTAGAAAAAAAACAGTCACCGTTCCGCTTCCTCAAAAATGAAATGGAACCTAGGCGTTCCTAAGTTCCTCAAAAAAAAAAAGAACCAGTTCCTAGGAACAGAACTGTTCCGTTCCAACCCAACACTGGTAAACCCCTATAACAGTTTTTAAAAAGCTGCCACGTTCATGATGGCAAAGTTCATCAAAAACGACGCTATGCTTTTAATCTTGGCGGACGAACGTAGGAGTCCGGAGCTCTACGCCTTCAACATCTTCGTCGTCGATCTCGTGCTGTTCACTCAATAAATTTCGTCCGCGTCTCATTAACGCCCCCTAGTAGCGAGATATCCAAGTTCAGATTCATGTGTCGTGTATTGCCAAATGTTGCTCATGAAATATAAAACGCACTTAAATATTTAACGCGTTTCTATACGTTCGATTTGGCTGCTGCTTCTACCAACCTCGAAATAACGACGTTCACGTACGCGACGGGCGCTATATAATTTGTCCATGTCAGCCCAAAAGTGAGAAACTCTTAATAATGCGAGCGAGCAATCAATTTGATCGACACTCGAAGCATTCTCGAGATCGCCGTAAAAAGGAAATTTTTCCCTCATTTCTTGCCTATACCAATGTCTGTATTATATTTCTTCGTTACTTCTTTTACAGATGTACAATCGCGCATATACTCGTACACTGTACGTGTACCGTATATGGCCAATAAAATTGGCACCAAAATATGATCAAACAGATCCTCGCGAAAAATTGACCAATTTTCATGTAACTTAGCATAGGTGTTGATCAACACCTTATTTTTAAATTCCTCGCGCAAAACGGCACTGAAAATTTTTCTACTCATAGGGGGCGCTGCAATACGCCGCCAACATTGAAATCGAGTTTGTCATTGCGCCTTCGTCACCTTACGAAAGACAAAAAAGTTATTGCGTTAGGCGAGTATTAAAAAACTTTATTGAGAAATAAAGTTTAATCATTCCCTTTCCCTTCCCTGCCCCTCACACATCTCCAGAGACAGGAGGGTGCAGTAATCCTATAGTGATTAGCACTACGGTGATAAAAAATATTAATTTTGCTAATATTTGTCAAAAGGTGCAGCGAGATGTCCAAGATTCTGTGCTTACCTAGTGGTTGGTGTCAAGGCTTGGAATAGATTTTTCCCCCATTTAATTTTAGATTCCAAATTCAGACAGTGGACATGGACAGTGGATGTGTGAGGTGGACAGGGGGTCTCAAGATGACACGAGCTTTATTTTTGTTTTCAAGCCAATATTCTCAATTTCCATTTTTGACCGGGTTCACCATTTCGAGTTTCTACTGTTCTCGCAATCAACAGCTTAAGCAGTGATGCCAAGCGTGACGTAATTAAGAAGAAAGTGATTTTTTGAGCGACATGAAATTAAATTGCTTCTGTGACCTCCATTCGGTTGGGATACGAAGCGCTGTTGCCAGTTCTTGATGCCCTATATATTTTTGCACCGCAATCACACGTTACTACAATCATACGTGGGTCCAAATAGAGATGAAATGGATAGGGCTGCTAGGCCTATGCCCCAAAAGGGCCAACAAAGATAGCAAATGATTAAAAAAAATTGTGTTCTGCGACTTTGCGTTTTGTATTCCTGCTGAGCCAACATTTAGTTTTATCAATTATCTTTTCTTAATTTAAAATGTTATTTTTAATTTGAGATATACTTTTTAATTTGAAATGTCATTTTTAAATTGAAATATACTTTTTAATTTGAAATACCCTTTTTAATTTTAAATATCCTTTTTAATTTAAAATACCCTTTTTAATTTTAAATACCCTTTTTAATTTTAAATACCCTTTTTAATTTGAAATATCCTTTTTAATTTGAAATATCCTTTTTAATTTGAAATACCCTATTTAATTTTTCAAAATAATAGACCATTGATTTAAAATGAATGCACAGAGTTTGAATCCTGTTTCTATCACTGTTCCAAATACATGTTCCGAGTTTTTTCCAATAAATTTTCATTAACTCTCTTTAGTCATTGCAGCTTGTATAGTTTGCCGTACTTTTCTCGAACTAGGGTTTCTTTTCATTATTTCGAACGCCACGTGAAGCTAGAAAACTATTAACCAATAAAAAATTGTGAATGTGAGTGTTATGTAATACACACTATGAGAAGAAGCTAATTATATCCAGTGTATTCTTTTTTTTTGCTCGGCGAGAACATATTTCTACTGCCTTAATCTCCAAGAAAGTCATTTATAGGACTTCTTAGGGGTGTGGAGGAGGGTCAGGGAAAAATCTTGTAGTCTGTATTGATTGGAGTTAGCAAAGTAAGTGTCGAGTCATTTACGTACATTTAATAGAACACTAATTAGAAGGAAAAAAATAATTGCATTCCCACGTCAGCAAGACTGATCTTCCTTTGTAATTAACGCCGCTGCACTTTTTCAACACATATTTTTTTTTTGCGTCGCGAATACTTTTAATCACACTTACCACTTTCAGATTTAAAAGAAAGCAAAATCAATCATCTTAACAATAATTGGAGGCTGTCGCTATATCTCAACACAGAGCGGCGCTGTCTTCGCCAATACCATATATTAAAACAGGCTTGGTAGTGTTATGGTATTGTTTTAGGGGCCCAATCGGGCCTATCGGGAAATACAGGTGTATTCCAACGGTCATCACCTCGCTTCGAGTGAAAGTAGCGTTTTCATTTCACTCGCTTGTGGTTGAAAACAATGATGAGATGGGCGATGTTTATACTATCGATAGTATCGCGACTGACGATAGGGGATCAACAATCATTTTTTTTAACTAAAGACCATCCGTCGTCGTCATGTTATATTTTCCTGGGGGCGTTTACCGGGGCGAAGGTGTAGACGTCCTAATTTTTTAATACATCTCCTCCCCCTATCCCGGGCGAATCCAGGCCCTTTTTCTAGTATGGCGCCGTCTGCTGTTCAATATTAAAAAAACCACGTGATGGTTCGATCCGAATACGATTACCACGTGATGGTTCCATCCGAATACGAACTCCAATGCTTTTCCCAAATATGAGAAAAGTTACTTGAGATATTGATCCGAAGTCGAGCTCCTATCTAAGTCGATCGGAATAGGATAGCCCTAAAAACCGGTCGTAATCCCGATTCGCCGGTCAGGTCACTTCGAAACAAATAGTGTTCTGTAAATTTAATTTCCGTAGGGCGTGGCCCATTTCGGAAGTCGTAATTCCTCCTCCGTAGCAGCGTCTAAAAAAGAATAATCACGTCTGGCTCTGCGTGGTACCTTTCTCCGGCGCATGCGCGCTGATGTCTGGATCTAGCGGCCGAGGGGGGTTAGCTGACAGCACTGATAATGAATGGCGGCGGTCTTCGGTGGAAAAAAATATGTTTTTAATGATTGCAATTAGACATGGCTCGCCATTTTCATTAGCACTCGTAAATCTATTCGAGGCGATAATCGCGCGGAGCTCGTATTTCACGAATGGGCGTGGGTAAAGAGGGAGGGAGGGAGGTTTAGATTCGGGTTTTAAATTTGGTCTGTGTCATTATCACAGTCGCGAAACTAGCTACACCATGATAATGAACTAAAGATTTATATTTTTATAATTGTTTGCGCACCAATGTATTTGCAAGCGTCCCGCAAATTGTTCATTACGTTTTAATCGGAATTTTGCTTTCGTGCGTTGTGTATGTAAAAATGGGACTGACGTTACCACAAAATATCGCGCAATGTTGGATAAATTAATTTCAAGTCGTTAGTTGTCGAATTTTTAATTTAATTCTGAGAAGCAATTAAATGTAGACACGCAAAATCGCCCTGATATTTTTTATTCAATCTGCTGAAAACAAAAGCATTGATCCTGTAAAAATCAATCGAGCGCAACCGCTACGTACACGTGAGCTTTGCGGAAAGCGTGGAGTCGGGGGCTATTCTCATGTATGAAGATTTGCTTTGCGGATTGCTGCGGACAAGGCTGCTCAGAAAGTATTATTCTGCTCAGTTCTTCAATTAAATATGTATGCTCGTATTCAGGGCAGAATCAATTTAAATTTTTTAATAGCGATTTTTACAATTGTTTGCTAATAGCAGATACTTTTATGTTTCTTGTCACTTTTTACAGAATTCAAAGAAGCGTTTATGCTATTCGACAAAGACGAGGATGGAATGATCACTGCTGCTGAACTGGGCGTTGTTATGCGGTCTCTTGGTCAAAGACCGACGGAACAAGAACTCAGGAACATGGTCAAAGAAGTGGACGTAGACGGTAAGAAATTATCCCAGGTTGGACGTTCATTTAATGAAATATTTAATTAATTACAATTTTTTTAATCCATAATGATTTTTAATATGAGTTTTTTTTTTAAATCCATTTGATTTATTTGAAATACACTACAATACAGCACAATTGTTTAAAGTATAGAAAAGTTGGTTTATTTAAAGTACAATTGTTTAAGAACAGTACAGTTGGCTTAATTGAAGTACGGTACAGCACAGTACAGTCCAGTTGTTTGAGTACAGTACAGTTCGTTTATTTGAAGATTTTCTTGAACGTGTACGTCGTTAAAGAACGATTTTAAAATCTGCTCCCAGATATATATTTTTATTTTTTTTTCGAGAGGATGCAAACTTTGGGAATGAGGGAGGGAAAGATTAGAGTTAGCGGAAATACAGATAGGGCCTCTTGAACTTGTCTGGGTATCAGTAGGGTGGCGTGGTGGACGCCATTTCCCCCTCTCCCGAGCGACACAGCCCGCTCTCGTTCCTACGACCTTGAATAGAACGCATTCCACAAATTGCAAATCGTGGCATTTTTTTTCGTCTTCTCCCTCTCCTGCGAAGCGCTTACGCGGAAAATGCAAGCGCCCATAATGCACCGCACTCCGTCTCCGCCGCTGTAGACAGGGGGCGCCACTTCCGTCAATTTTTGCTGCCACGTGCCAATGCCAGACGAGCTTTTTTTCGCTCAACAATCGTCGTCAGAACGTCGCCATCGTTTTTTTTTTTGGCGTTTTTTCTTCAAGTTGCGAAAGCGAGCGCTCTCGGCGTGTCTCAAGTGTGGGCCCAGTTACAAATTCGAGATTATTGATGAAATTTTTTCAACGCTCTCCGAGTATAATTTATTCGTATCAGCTAGGGTGAAACTTTAGTAATACTGGCAATAAATAGGCTACCGTGTTCTCTGTATCCACTTCTTTTTCATTTAGTTTTATTCAAACGGTAATATGATTTAAATATTACGTCGACCACAAGCATGGGGCCCTTAACATCGATTGTTCCAGCTCGGAGCGCACCGAGGATAACACGACGTTGGCTTGGCTAGACAAATAACGTAACGATGTTAAGGCTAAGGTTAAGGCTAGTGGTCGGTTATGTCTTTAAATTTTCTACGTTATGGCCAACGGCGAATTAGAAATAATATTTTTGCATCATCGTATATACAGTATATTTCTATTGTACATGTATGTTGATATTTTTCGTTTGTTAAGGAGCATGTCTGCAATCGTTTGTCTTTGTATATTTATTTCTGTTATTACTTATAACTTTTGTCAACTGGTATAATGCTTAAAAGTTCCATTCTGTAGAATAGTTTTTACTAAATGATATTGTTCCTTCTGGAACAAATTTCAGTTCACAGTGTCAGTTAAGCTCTGTATCTTTTTTGTAAGTCAACTGCTGTCGTATGCATCTATTGGCAGATGGTGTTCATCGAAATAGTTCATCGGCAAAGTGCCGCACATGGGGTTAAGGGGGAGGGGCCACAAGGTTGGCCGATGTCTTGAGTCGATGCAAAGAGAGGCAGGTTAGGAGAGAGCTTTAACGGCACGTGCTGCGACTAGCCGATCGTTGTGAAGCAAATTCGCCGAAATTAAGGTCTCTGGTGATGGCGGTGGTGGTGGTGGTGGGGTGGGGTGTAGGTCGGGAGGGGGTACGCTAGTTATTAGCAAATTTGCCCTGGGAGAATTTGCTCGCAAGATATGAAAAGGGAAAGGAGAAGTGGGGTAGGCGGTGGTAGGCCGCAACCTTATAGACGACGCCTGCTGTAAATCTATTTTTTTTTATTGGTCCTGCGTGCGTAATAGACGTGAACCAAAATCGCGTAATGGGGGGCGTCAATTTTCAACTTTAAATATTTGGTGTTCACCTATGGTGTGAACAATATAACATGATTCATGTGCATTTATTGCGTAAATAGCTTTTTGGAATTTTAAATGATGATGGGGAATATAGAAGAGGGCGTTTATTATTGTCTCGCTTTCATGTTTGCATTTTGTATTTTTTAACTATCTTAATTTTCGATTGTCCTAATCATCTGCACAAGATCAAAATAGCTTGCGAAGACAATTTGATGTAGTCCAAGCACGATGTAAAATGTTCATCTGTGCTATAAGTAATGGTGTAAATAAACATCACAGTTTTTAATCGTTAAATCGCCGAATAAAAGCGAGGAAACGATGCATGAGATTGTGAAGAATATCACAAAGTGATAAAAAAACATTTCAAATTACTTTTCCATCTAGCTCTTATTTTTTCTGAGAATCTGGGTTTGGATCCCGTGTCGGGCTGGAAATTAATTAAAATCAATTACCAGCAAGGTATTATTATTTTTCTTTAGTTCTAATCACTGTAGTGAATATCGAATAAACGAAAGCCTGCGCCGGGAATCGAACCTGGGATCGTCCGCACTGTAGTCCGACTGGGCTAGACGGATCGTTGTTGATGGCGGTTAGTGGGCCTGAACTATCCGGCTGCGGGCAATAGATCTAAAAATAATGTAGTGTGGCGAATTGATCGAATTGTCTGGCAAATTACTCACACCTTTAGATTAACCATTTGATTTTCCACCTTTATATGAACCGCTTGACTTTTCAACATTAAGAAGTTTAAAATTCGTCTGGGTCGCGTGTAATGGACCACCAAACATTTTTCGCAACTTTGACGACAAGCATGCTCATTGTCAGCTGTTCGTTACTCAGCATTTCTGGCGAGTAATTACGCCTCTAATTTTGCCAGTAAATGAATTTCGTACGACCCCTACCCCCGCCACCCACTCCAATGCACATCTGCATTCTAACGTGGCACGACTAGTGGCGCCCTCTAATCGAGTTAACCAGACATGCAGTGCCTATGGCGGGAATATTGTGAAGGGGGTGGTGCGGCGCACTGCTCCGAACGAATTAGGCGACGCTCTACGGGTTCCTCTCACGTTTCTGTAGTCGGGTCGTTCGAATTGTGACAAGCAACGCCAGCAAGGTGATCTCAAATATTGTTCGATTAGAAATACTTATTTTTTAAACTTTATTTTTAAGGCGGTTTACCAAAATTGTTCCGTATTAAAAATCCCCTAGGGGACTTCCTGGACGACCTGGTAATTTGGTCAAGTCAAGGTTTCTAACCTGGTCTTAAATACGGGATTTACATTAGAACATTTGTTCGGCGAATCTTTGCTTGACGAGCAACTTTCTCGAACTTTTCAAGTGTAAATGGATGGTCGGAGTTTGGAAAATCTTGTTCGGCAAGCTTTATTGCCCGGATTTCTTGAAAAGTTCGTAAATGTTGCTCGCCGAGCAAAAGCTCTAATGTAAATCCCGTATAACCTATACTGTAACGTGAACCCGATTACAGACCTTCACTGCAATAATAATAATAATAATAATATGAATTAAATACTTGAGAAGGTAGAAGCTGCCTTATTTTCAATAAATTCGTTCCAAAGATAGTTGTTTAATTTATGTTTTAATTCAATTATTTATTTTATGAATCCGCATCGGACAGCACCGGGGAAAATTGTATCCAAATGTAAAAGCAATGTTTGTGTATGGGCATGTGGGAACCTGGGCGATGGAAACGGGGGAGGTGGGAGGGGAAGGAGGTGGACCGACACCAGGACAATGAGCGCATGCGCGATTATCGAATTAATCCGGGTCGCCAGTTCCATTCGCGGTTGGCAAGTTTTTGTGCACTCATACGCCACGACAGCAGCCCCCACATCTTACATGCAATGACGTCCACAGACTGATCATTATTATCTTATACCACTAATTATTCCTGATTTCATTTGTTATCGTCATCTTTGAATATTATTCTTATATGGTTTGTTTTATTTTTTCGTGACGTCACTTAGAGCTTCACGTAAATATAAGTCTAAGTTTGCAGCTTGAGAAATAGCGCGTGCAATAAATTCTAAAGTCATTTTGGTTCATTGCTAGCGTCTTTAGGAAAGATTATTTTTGTTAATGGGGAAAATTTTATCATGATCGCATGTGCGAAGTGCATCTACCCTTTCTACCAGTACATTTCTTTGGTCTGTACATAACGATAATGGCTTATTGCCATCCCTTGTGCTCAAGCTTCACCACCAACGAGAAGTCGGAAACGTTACTAATATTTAAATCATCCTGTGTGTATCCGTGGGCCACATGGCCTTGTAGATTGGCGACAGGAAGTGCCATATATTTTTGTAAACCGGTTTCGGCGCCCGTGCACATTTTTTTTCCAACTCCGGTGGAAAAGAAGTTATGGGTTTGCACTTTTTTCCGTTGTTTGCGAAAACAAATTAATTCTGAGCGTGTGTGTACGCAATGGTGGCAATCATATCTACGACAACTTTTTGAAACGCGACTTAACCAAACCATAAAATGCGTTTACTTACGGATGTGTCTTTACAGTCTGTGTGTGATTGTAGGTTGTAGGTTGTCAAAAAATTGCTGTAGTTTTTGGTCACCGTGGTAAAACAATTGCTGCGAGATTTTCTTAAACAGGATAACTTCAACATCATTACTCTTAACTATCATACCGAGTATTAAGGAAGATACGAGTAAAATGCATTAAATGTGGTGCCACATGGTGTAGTTTCTAGCGCTACGTGCTACTAACCCCATGATCGCGGGTTCAATTCCCGACCGAAATCTCTGGAATTTTTCTAATAACACGCTCTTTTTTTTTCGGAATTTATGTAAAGACGTGGTACCCATGCCAGTGTCATATATATTTTTGACAATCTATGATCGTAATCACTAGTGAATATCACTACAGGAATTTTGTCCTCTTCTATTTGCCTCAAAAGAGTAGATTGTGGAGGGAAAAGTTCCATAACTAGGAATAAATCCTAGGCTTGGCAAACATAACATGTCGCGACCTCGGGGGATGATAGACGTAGATAAGAATTTTTAGATTTTTAGATTTGTACATCGGAAGGCTCCTTTAACAACAGTGTGTTGTATTTGAGTGTGTACTTGAGTGTTGATTGTTTGTCTGTTTCAACCTCTTTGCGGCTCTTTTAAAATTTCTTGCACACGTCCTAGAGACTTGAAATTTTGAAATCCGGTACATTTTAATCTATCAACTTTTCATGACGTTATTCGAATTTCTTCGAAGTTTTTTGCCTTTACAGGTTCAGGAAAATCCTATTTCTCCTTTTCTTTTAAAATTCTACAAATCATTGCGGCCCGCTTGATTTGATTTTGCTTTTCTGTCAGCATCTCTAAAGTGAAAGTTTTTTTTCCGAAAAACGAAGTTTTTTATATTACCTGTTGAATGATCAATTAAACTATCTAAATGATAAATGAAAATATACAGTACAAGTGCTAAAACATGTAACCAAGCCATAAGGTGTTAAATTCGTAAATAGCATTGCGCATGGATACAGAGATGTTGGCTCAGTACTGCGAATACGGTTGTTGTTAAAACTCATTTTGCATTACCAGAATATTCGGCAAAACCCATTTAGATCCGCGAGCATATGTCTCCCACGCCCACCTTTCCCCCTGCTTCTTTCCCCAAAAACGGCTTAATTCTTGAGGACTTGCTTTTGATAAGTATCGTCGCAGCTGCACACGGAGTTTAATTATCCCATATCTCGGCGCCGTTAAGAAATTCTATGTCGTCCGTGCTTCTACCAGTCACACGCATTTTGCCTATCACATAGGCGGGGAAGCGAGAAAGCGACGTTTAATAAAAATTCTTATTAGACGTGTCTTGGTACTCTAAAACCGCGCTGTCGTCCTCATATATGCGCGACTCACGAAATATAATGTCCAAATATAAACTGGAAATGGTGACGATTTTTGCTTTCGCTGGCTGCACTTTAAAATATGGCGACTTATAGTTTCAGTCTATTGCAGTCGTTTATTCTGTCTCCTATTTTTTGTGGAGTCTTAAATTTGTCCACGCTGAAACCCTCTTTCGGGGAATTTCGATTTCGACTTGCAACCTATTTTTAAGATTTTACCGCCCTTCGCAGCTTAGTTGGTTGGAAAACAGTTTTGAGTGGTCACGGGTTCGATTCCCGGCGCATGATGTCGTTTGTTTCTTCTATAATAAACAGATTGTACAGAATCTCTGGTATAGCGAATCTCTCCTAGAAAGGAATAAAAAAAATAAAAAAATGATGGTGAAACAATTTTAATTAATTTTGTCTTTCTCTTCCTGAATAATGAAAATTATATTCAAAGAAAAATTCAATTATAATTTAAAGTGAAGAAATGTTCAACGAAAACATTAAATAATGAAAGAAACATAATTCAACATTTATTGCAAATGTTTACCAGATCGTTTGTAACAATTTTATAAGAAACGGGACTTTTTTTTGGTTTGTAAACCATTTTCTATTTCTCTGACCGATGGGGGATTAATTACGTTGGGGTTTCATTACAACGAAAATATATACCCGCAAGCAGCCCCTTTGGGGCACAATGGCGGGGGTCAAGAGACCAGTTAAGGACAAATATGGAGTTGTCATATTTTAACATGCTCTGTATTTGTGTGTCTGTTAGTCTGGTCCACTGCCGATACCCTCTAGGAAAATTGGAATAGTGGAAAATAAGAATTCATATTTCTGTCGTCGTGATTTGCAGTGTACAAAATAATGAGCAGGATCTCTTATTTCCGTTGTCATGACAACGAATTTGTGGCGTCGTTCTGCAACTCCACCCGGCGCCCATTTGTAGCTAGCTGTCAACATCTATTTGGAATACAGATTGTGCCGTCGCCTGAAAAATAGCGACGCGCCGTTGAACGTCTCTGAACGGCCAACTCTCGCTCCATTTTGGTGAACGCGCCGCTGTTTGCGGCCTTTCTTTTTCCTTTTCTTTTTTTTTAATTGAAAATTTAATGGACAAGCTGTTGACAACGCTGCCTGACGACACGAACTGGAAATTGTCGCCCGAAAACAAACAAGCTGGAATGGAACTTGAGGAGGAAGCACTGCGCGAAAGTGCTGGCGTCTTTCTGTAATCTAAGTAACGACAGTAAAGCTCTTAGAAATAGAGCCATTATGAGCTAAGGGATTGAAAAGAGTCTTCAAATATATCGTGCGAGACGGGTTGTTTCTGTGCTTCTCCAATTCACTCACCTACCATTATTTAAATTTCACTCTAATACTGTTTTGTTTTTTCCCCCATTGACAAGAAACTTCTGTGTCCCCGAGGTATTTTTGACGTGGATACGTTTATAAAATTTATGCTATGGGAGGCAAATTAAAAAACCTGATTAGACGGAAGTAACGCAGAGCTTACAACGGAAGTACAGCCTCCCGCAGTGTGCTAGGCCCTGCGCGAACGCAGCGCCCTCTCACATTCGCTTCACACGTTAAGTGGAAATAGGGGCTGCGCGTGCCATTTTGTTTCAGCCGCCAAGCCGACTAATTGCAGGCCGAGAAAAAGAAGATGGCTACCTCCACGATTTTATCGACTGGTAAATCAATTGGAATACCAAAAATTGGAAAATTGAAAAATCTATTGGGTACTTCGTGTTTTCGAGTCGGTTCGCGAATTCGCTCGTTTCGACGATTTTTAACGTACATGTACGTCTCAATTTCATGTTTGTGTTCATACCAGTGCTGTGGATTAATTCACATTTTCTTTCAATAAGTTTGACATGGGGTTGATTTTATATTTGCTAAAAAACTTAAAAAAAAATGAAATAGTTGGATTACTCCACCAAGTCTTTTATTTGATATGATCTCAATTTGCAATTATGATATTAAATGAAATTAAAATGTTGGTCACTGCATTACGGTATGTGACGTTAACTCCACAAATATCCTGACCTAAATAGCAATTCCTCGGTATCCGGGATACTGCTAGTCTCTTGTGTTGATATCTTTCGTCTTGCTCGAGACAAACATTTCTTGGGGGGAAACACTTGAAATCCTTTAGTCAATTATCTTCCCCGTTCCTACCGGAAATGCAATTCGTGCGGTGCCAAAATGCTCTTAGGCAACCAACAGTTAATTAGGTTGCAGCTATTTTGTGATGGGCGATTTATTAGGTTGCGCGTTAAACATTTTTCGACCTGCCTTCGCAATATTATTTTCGTGACCTTTTCTTTGCGTCTGGGCTATTCGTGCGGCAAGGTTTTTATCTAGCGGCGCATGTTCGCAACGGATACCATTAGCTCAGTGACAACAAACAAATTTCTAAAAAAATATTAACGTACTTTTAACGTAGATTAAGACACTGAAAGACCATTGCAACCGATACATTTTTAATGTACTGTCTTAATTTTATAACCAAAACATTTTTTATTGTACGGTCTTACTTTATAACCAACACGTAGATTAAGCCACTAAAAGACCATTGCAACCAATAAATTTTTAATGTACTGTCTTAATTTTATAACCAAAACATTTTTTATTGTACGGTCTTACTTTATAACCAACACATTTTTAATGTACGGTTATTTCATTTTTAATGTACGGTCAATTCATTTTTAATGTACGGTAATTTAATTTTTAATGTATGGTCAATTCATTTTTAATGTACGGTCATTTCATTTTTAATTTACAATCAATTCATTTTTAATGTACGGTCAATTCATTTTTAATTCCCGGTTCTGGTTTTTATTATTCGATCTCAAGATACTGGGGAAATTGTGCCACTCCACAATTGCTCAAGCGATTCGAGGGACACAGAATCTCCGGTTGTGATATTCAAAGTTATCCATAATTCCATCAACAACATCCTGACAAATCAAATACCGGTAAACGTTTTGAGTTTCGAAACTCTTGCCAGAAAATTCTTGGAAGAAGACAGCAACCAAGTTTAAGGGGGTGGCGCAGGGAGTGTCTATCTTGCTTTGGTTACGGATTGAACATGGATACCCATGCGGTGACGTTTGTTTCTTATCGTCCCGGGGTGTTAGCAACCCGCCGTTGATTGTTATTATCGTCGTCACCCAGGGTGACGTTCGCATGATGCGTTCCTACATTACCAACGCCCGCAGTGCGGGTGCTATAGCTACTCGAGCGCCCCCTAGTTAACGTTATTAATGCGCGCCAGCAGGATTAACGTACATGTATAGAAAAGCGATAAATCATGGGCGCGTCGCCACCCCCACATTCTTGCTCGAGATTCATATTTCATACGCGACCTGAATAGGAATGCTAGTAGTGCACGTGGAGGAAACAAACCATCAGTCATTAGCACGAGGAATCCGGATTTGTCGGTGCCGAAATCTGTTTGATTCATTTATTTTAAGTGATATAAACAAAATTTTCTGATACATTGGCATACGGTTTAGAAGAAAGATCTAAACATCCGGGCTCCAATGCTCAAACGTTGATGTTGTCTGTATTTCGTTTCGATTCGACCGGGGCAGCCATTTTCTTGGAAAGATAACCTTTTAAATTTTTATTAAGTCCGCGATATTGTTAACGGAAAAAAAAATTATTTATTGAAAACAATCTTGATTCAAAACTAGTGCATGTACAAAATACTGGTACATTCAAGTGGGCAGTCTACATTTTCTAATTTAGCACATCCTAATTGCATTGCAGAGTGTAAAATACATAGAGATGAGAGGTTAAAATACAAGCTCGTATTACCAAATACAGTTCAACAAGATGGCATCTAGATAGATCTAGATTCGCTGGTCACAAGAGAAAATTCATCCTTGACCGAATGGAGGGACTAGAACACGAATGCCTAGTGAGCCCTCTTTTCTTTCCATGTCCATCCCGATTGCGTGATGCTGTGTGTATGCAGCTGGGGTAACCTCGCCTGTGGTGAGGATGTTGTGGTCTGATGGCAAGGTCGAAAAACGAAGGTCGTCAGCGGGAGCGATTTTCTATGGATTTGGATCGATATCTACTTTGGGCATTCACAAAGAAGTTGCTCCCTGTATCTTCAGGGATGTAGAGAAAAACTTGCCTGCGCCTACTAGACTGTAGGTAGTTACAAAATTAATTATATAGAAATCATTTTTGTTTTTGTTATTGCAAAAGGGGCTCACCAATATTTTCTTCGCAAAGCCTCCAGGGGTCGAACTGGTAATTTTACCTATCTATCTAATTTATCCTTACCTTCTGACTTAGGTAGACATCTGTAACGTGTACCTGATATGGTACAGACAAGCGTCTCTCGGCCTTATTTCAATTCCCAAAGAAAGCGCGCATCAATTTCTCCCGCCGAAAAAAATCCGAAAGTCTCGGTCGGGAATTGAACCTGCGTCACGGCATAGTACCCACGCAATTCGACGCGCTAGTCGTTACGATAAACGGTTTTTCCAGACATGCCCCCCCCCCTGGAAAATTTCCTTAAGGCGTCCAGTTCCTTAAGGGGGTGGAAGGGGGGCACTCTGCCCCCCCACCCCCTGGAAAAATTTGTACGGGCAAGGGGGGGGGGGCACTTTGCCCCCCCTTCCCTGGAAAATTTTCTGCGGGCGCCCATGCTTCCAGATATAAAATCAATTCGTGCTGCATTCGAAATGTTAGGTTACCCACCTTAGATTTCATTTCCTAATTGTTGTGACGTCACCACGTTGACATTGGTTTTTCTCACCCTGTTTAATAGGTGGCAGTCAATTTCGAAACTTTGATAGCCTTCTGCCCATCGCCTATCCGTTTAGATGGCGTAAGCTTGTTCGCAGTCGACTGGTTTGTGTGATTTAAACTCTAGTTCCATTACCAACCAGACTTGTTTTTCTCTCATTCGGCAATTCAAAATCGAATATTTACGAGTTCTCTTTGAATGCATCCCCTTCAAAAACATGCGTTTCGTTAAAGTACTGTGACGGACACCCGGATTTCCTAACAATTGTTATCGATTTTTGTGACTACCCAGTCTAAGAAATGGTTTCGCAAAATCGTACCCGGCATTTATTCTCCCCAGCCATGGCCATACCAGACCACCATTTAAACTGGAACTTTAAGAAATATTTTTTTTAAATAGCTTTCAAATCATTGCTTACAAAAACATTGTGAATTACAAAACGTTTTTGTGGAAATTTGTCTACCGTTACCTTATTTCAATTTCGAGTTCCTTGATAATTGGCTTGTAGAGTTGTGCGCTCGAAAAGTATTGCAAAGATTTCAGTTTTCGTTTATTAAATAAATTATCTCATCGAGTGCTACAATCGAGTCGTCACCACCTGGATCGCTTTAGCAGCTGTATTGCGCGAATTATTGTTGCTGCCCCTAGTTAAAAGGCAATCACACATTACGCAGATGACATGCTAGTTCTCTAGGATACTCGGCGGGAGTTTCAGTTATATTGATAGCAAAATGCTTCTTTTGGTTTCTGTGACTACGCTAAAATGGTGGCATTTTGGTGTAGTGGTGATCGTGTCGGACTACTATTCTTTAAGATGAGGGTTCAATTCTAGACAGAGACATCCGAAATTTTTCGAACGTGAAAAATTTGTACGTGCGCCTTTCTTCGAAATGGAAGTAAAGCCGTGATACCCGTACTGCTTGATCGATGTCAGGCACACGTTAAGCTCAGCCTAGCCTAGGTATCGTTGGCTCATTACCTGGGTATCGTGGGCTTAAGACACGCGGTAAAAGTTGGAAAATATTTTCCTTGAAACTCGTCTACGTTGAAGATTAAAAATGTCTGGGTCATATTCGCCGACCTAAACGTTAACGGCAGGGCTTTGGAAATTCTTTCGAAAGGAATTTCCTAGCCTCGTGATTGACCGAGATCACCTTTCCCCTCCCTCCCAAAGATCTAGTGCTTTCAGCGTTTAAGAAGGACGCTGATCCCCCATCAATATTGATTAACGTTTGAGAAAATGCTGCTCCGTCATATACAGGGGTTGGACAAAATAATGGAAACAGCTCTATAAGGTGCACAAAGAGATCTGTTTCCATTATTTTGTCCAACTCATGTAGATGGTCAAGACACCGCCAAAACTGGAGAGAGAGCTAGCTTCCATAGAAGGGGCGTGCTAGGTTAGACCGCCAACAACATCAATATTACCAAGCCTAAACACAGCCATTGCCATTGCAGGGAAGTGGGGGTAGCCATTAGAAGTTTATAAGAGGAGAGTTCAAAGCTTATTCTATATGGCTTCATAAATTCCAGTCAGGTCTAGGTGCATCGTATATGATAAGTGGTGACCGGATTGCAAGGTTCTTTTATATAAAAAGTCAAATATGGAACTAAACTTCTATTACATGTTATAATAATCCCTCAAATATAATATTTTGTCAAATAAATTCCATATTTCCTGTGCAGAAACCAAAGATAACCTTTGAATTAGTAGTTTTTCCATAATTTTACTTTATAACCATCAAATTGTCTTTAGTCGACAAACTAAATCATATTTCAATAATTTATTAAATTTGCAAAGCATGTAGCGTCTAACCAAAATTACAGATATTATCGATTTAACTAGCTATCAATAGCTAACTATCGATAGTTTAGTTAGTATAGTGTTACATGAAACTTGCCTTATTTACCCTTTATTTGGTGGTACATTTTTATTATTCATATTCTAAAGCTTCTAATATATGTTTTATTCGCTCTAAAAACTGATCCGTCATTTTTCTGTATGTCACGCTGCATCAAATACATAAAAAAAAAACATGTATGAAAACCTGAAATTGTGATTCTTAAAAACCCTCGTCCTCTATCAATAATCGCATGCCTTATCAAATTTTGAAATCACTTTACTTTTTTTTTCGGTATTTACCTATAGAATTCATTAAACTGATTTGTTTGATCGAATTACGCCTGCATTTGAACACAGAATGTAGGGAGTAGTTATTAAAAATATTTATTTTCGTTTAATCCTCGTGATATTCAATTCATGTTTATAATATGCTGTGCCATGTATACCAATTCATGCGTGAGGCGACGGTTTTTGTCACTGATAAAAAGCATTACTCGTCTGCTGATTTTGGAAGGAAGGGAGGATTATTTTTGTTATTGCTTAACGTGTTCGAAAAAAGAAAATGTATGTGCTGTTTGTATTCGGAACACTCGGATGTCTTCCGGTTCTGATTCGATTTCATTCGCCCGAAAGAACACGTTCCAACATGATGGGTGTGTAACCTTGGTTGCAACGTTCTTTGAATTAATGAGGTTTCTCTTTTCTTTTCTTTTTTGCATTTCTTCTTTTCAGGGAACGGGACAATAGAGTTCAACGAGTTTTTACAAATGATGTCTAAAAAGATGAAAGATGCGGATAGCGAAGAGGAGCTCAGAGAAGCGTTCAGGTGAACAAAAAAAAAACTCTTCAATCTCGTTACTGTCAAGATCAGTATATACAAATTGCTAATTTTTTTCCAAGTACAAATCCAAAATGGCGATATTGTTAAGCCAATTTTTCCTCTGAATGTACTTGTGATTTTGCCATGCTTCAAATATTCACCCACTTTGAAAGCAGTTGAAAAAAAATGTCAAACTTAGGTCAATTTCCTGTTTGCAATTGTTTCAAAGATTACCATTATTTTTACTGGCCATCTATATTGATAGCGACCTGTACATGTGTATGTTTAAAATAATAGATTTTTATCACACATTTCATGATTTCAAGATCTATAAATTAAACATCAATTCAATACAGACATTTCAAGATTCCTGGATCGATTTTATATTCAATTTCTTTAAACACTGCTGTACAATATTATCTCGAATATTAATTTGTTAATACGCACTTGAGTTATACTCAGAGAGTGTATTTAATTCCGTGGTATAGTGATTACATAAACCGGTATGTTTAAGCCTATATTAGGGCACTATTCACTACAGTTAACAGTAAATATTTAAAAGTAAATTACACTGGAAAGTCGTTTTTAATAAGATCATGTAATCTTGAAATGGTTTCAATAAACAAATTATCGGTAAGCGCGTTTCCAAGATGATTGATGAATCTTGAAAAATTTCTATAAAACTCATTATCTTAAAGTGCGTGCGTAAGATCGTGTCTCTATCTGCAGTTTGCCTACATTTAGAACTCGATTAGGCCTAATTGAATCACGGTTAGCCGGTATGGAAAGCCACATTAGCCCGCTATGGAAAGCCTCCACACATAGGCGAACATAAATAATGTTCCCTGTGCTGCTTTGGGAATTCGACTTCGCCCCGATAGATATTTTCGAAATCGAGCAAAAGTCAGAAGAAGCGATTGACTGATCTATCTTTCTCTCTCTCTCTCTCGAAGCTAGTTCCAAGTTCCAAGATGTGGCGCCAAAGGGCAAAGGGGGGGGGGGATGAAGGGAAGAGTGCTACGTTGGATTTTTATGTGGGGTTTTATAGGGGGTGGGGATATACATTGTGAGCCATAAGTATGTAAACCTCTCCCACCGTGGCTCCATAATTCAGCCAGATTGTTAGGAAATTTGGCACAAAATATATTACAATATGAATGACTAAGTTTTTTATTTAAATTTCCCGCAACGAATTTTGCCTTTTAGAGGTGGCACTACGTTAAAGCATCTGACGAGTACTGAATCGTCTGCTCTATCTGCTGTCAACAATGACGTTCGCTGAGGGAGCAGACGATTCAGTA
>JAUJYS010000441.1:0-23314 GCA_033995665.1 Melogona broelemanni
TAACAAAGAAAAGCTAATTGCAACGCGCGGTAAGTCACAAACACCAATAAAAACAAATCGACATTTTTACAAGACCCCATGCATTCCCAAAAATGAGCAACGCAAATTTCAGTTACTGCCTTTTTTGGTAGAATCTGACAACATAGGGCGCCGTGGGATTCGACACCAGAGGACGCTGCTGAATTCTCGGTTTAAAAAATAAAACACGCGCATCCTATCACGTGCACATTCAAATAGTTCGAATCAAATATCTCGTCAACTGCATATATATTTTCACAATAGAAATTTAACAACACCAAGTTCAGCTCATGTAAAAGTCATCGTCGGACTTTTTAAAAAATTAAAAAATGTTAACGGACGAATATCCGGACAATCACAGACTGGTCACGACGGAACAGGACAATGCACTGGAAACGGAAGTCGTCGCCCGACCACGGACAGTCGACCTATCCAAGCTTCTGCCACCCGAGATTCTGGCCAACATCTTCGGCCACCTGACCCTGCAGGATAAGGGGCGGTCGGCGCAGGTATGCAAAACCTGGCGCGCTGCCCTGTACCATAAATCACTCTGGAACGACGTGGAGGCCCGCCTCCACCTCCACCTACTGCCCCGCAACCCGCACCTGTTCGTCAGCCTGACGGCCCGCGGAATCCGCCGCGTCCAGGTGCTCAGCTGCGACACCTGCCTTTGTGACCTGGTCGCGGACATGCCTGACCTACAGAGCCTGGATTTTTCCGTCTGCTCGCGCAATCTGACCAACCTGGAGCTGGTCAGCGCCGTCGGACACCACCCCCTGCCCCACCTCACCCGTCTCAACCTGGATAACTGTAACCAAGTGACTGACGACAGTGTGATAGCCCTGACCGAGACCTGTGCCAACCTGACCGACCTCGACCTGACCAGCTGCTCCAAGCTCACCGACAAGTCCCTGCTCCACGTGGGGCGACGCCTGACAGCATTGACTCGATTGGTCATCGATCACTGTGCCTTCACCGACGTGGGCATCGCCTATCTGACCCGATTGGTTCCGGAAGAACCCATCTCCTTAAACGTCAAGCTGGAGCATCTGAGCCTGAACTGTTGCAGGCAGCTGACGGACGAAGCATTGCAGCTGGTGGCGGACAGACTTCCGGTTCTAAGATTCCTGGACATTACCAAGCTGACCAAGGTCACGGAGGCCGGTTTCAGGCAGCTGGCCCGATTGGTGAACCTGTGGGAGCTGAAGGCCAGCGAGTTGAATATTAAGGACGCCTGGCTGGCCCACCTTATGAACATGGGCATCAGGAAACTGGACGTGAGTCGAAACGACGGACTGACCGAACAAGGATTGGCCCACCTGGGTCGCATGAACTGGCTGCGGCAGCTGAATATGGCCTTTTTCCAGGGCGAAACCGGCTTCAATTTCCTGGCCGAATCCAATGTCGCCACTCTCTATATGTCCAACTGCGATAATCTGACCGATGCCGGACTTGACCAGTTGGCCAGGATGGCTAACCTGAGCAAACTCGATCTGGGGTACTGTACGGGGATCAGCGACCTCGGTTTGTTCAGCCTAGCCAACGGGGTCACCAAGCTGACCTCGCTAGACCTGACCTTCAACGACCAGATCACCGACGTCGGACTGCAGTATCTGAGCAGGCTACCCCTACGCGAGCTTCACCTGAAGTACTGCACCAAGGTTACCAGGACCGGCATAGGCCATTTGGTCAGGATGATAGACCTGAGAAAGCTTGATCTGACGGGCTGCAAAGTCACCGACGCCGGATTAGCCGTTTTAGCGGAAGGGGCCGCCAACATGGCCGTACTCAAGTTGGCAGATTGCCAGGAGATTACGGGTACCGGCCTGCTCTACTTGGCCATGATGACCAACTTGAGGGACGTCGACTTGAGAAAGTGCCGCGGTATCACCAGTGCTGACGTCATCGTGCTCGCCCGTCGAGCGCCCAAGATCGCCAACATCGAACTTCGCAACTGTTTCTGAATTAATTTCCATAACGGTTTAGTTTCAAATTTACATAAAATCAAATTTAGAAAAAGTACATGTCGCCAACCAAAATTGTGATTAAGAAATTATCTCACCTATACGAAATTGTAATAAAAACAAATACTCATTTTAAATATAAGCCTAAGTCTCGTATAGTATAATACTTTAATACATTAATATATTTTAATACAACCTATTTAATAAAATTCACCATTTAGAACAAAATTTTCTGTTGAAAAAAACCCAGCTTAATTTTGACAAAAAAAGGCCGAAATTTATGTCGAAAGAAACCAAACTTCATTTGACGAAAAAATATAATATCACGCCTCTAAACATGTTTGAAAAAGCCTATATAAAATTATCAGGTGAAAACTCGAATATTTATCGATTAAAACATTTCTCCGGGGAGCGGAACAGTTGAAACAATTTTGTTACTGAACAACATCCCTTCATTGGCAACGCTTTCACGAAATCACTAGCAGTAACTTTTTATATAAATCACCGTTGTGCTAATCACTACAAAATTACTACCCCCCGTGTCGCTATGTCGATATGTGAGCGATATGTCGCCATACCCACTGAGCCATCGCTACGTACGTACAGTTTTTCAACTTCGCCCACTCACCGCAACGTGGCGTTGGTGCCGGAGAACCCGCTCACAATATGCAGTACGCTCCAGACGACGAAATATCATCTGACAGGCCATCGGACTAGTTTCCGTGACAACAACGGAGCGCAGATAAGCGAACACTTGTCACGTCACGACGAAGATCGGGGATAGGACGTCTTCCCAGCCGGAAATGACGACATATCCGCATTATAACGAACGACGCATTTCCGGTTAGAAAAGATGACAATACTGAGCCAGGAAAATAGCGACGAACGTGGGCAGCAGTAATTTCCTCGGTTTTCTTCATTTCTGTACTCAAGGCTGTGCTCAATAAGAATTAATCAAAAAGATTTTTCAAATAGGACCAACGAATTTTATGCTTCTAGAAGACACATCCTATCAAAACGCATCGGCGCCAATGAGACAATATTGGTAACTGTTATTCGCAGCATTAGTCGCAGGCATCAAGGTTACCATGTGAGGTTATTTGTGTAACATATTACTTCTAATTTTCTATTTCTAACTGTATTTACATGTACAATTAAATTTTTAAATTCTAAAAAACTCAACGATTAAAATGTTAAAGATGTTATGCCAAATTCCCAAATTTAGGATGACCACAAAATGTAAAACGGTTCATAGAAATCCAACATGGCCGCCAACCGTAGAACAGGTCTGTCAAAACCTAGGAGGACATAAACCACTTAATTAATTGGTCAATAAATCACGACGTTCTATGGTGATTTAATCTTGAATTTGCCGGACAGTCCATGAAGACAGAACTGTTGAATGAGCCGATTACGATCAACAAAATACCGCCCGAAAAACTCCGAAAATCGTACCACTCCAACAACCGATTCTGACCGGCGCATCACAGTCGCACACTTTAACCGACAGATGGCGTCATCCGCTGCTGGCGCGACAAGCCGACAGCCGAATAAGGAGAAGAAGAGAAAGGGGGGGGGGATAGAAAATCGACTGAGAATACATCAGCAGTCGTCTACAAAAACGCCTCATCAAATATTTAAGAGATTTTAGGAAAACGACAATTGGAGAGAGAGAGGGAGAGAGAGAGAGATAGACGAATCGTGACACGGCTGGCGGGGCTGTCTATCAGGATTCGTCCCGTAAACAAGTCGAGTGCCAACGGCAAAGAAAAAACACTACATACACGGAGCAAGTTCAAATCCATATTTCACGGAGATAATTCGCTTTGTAAACCTCGCGGCTGGAGATAAAATGTCGGGGCAACTATAACTAAATATGAAATCGTCAGTTGATGGGATCATGTCGGCGCATGAGTGAAACAGAGTAAACAAAGTCATTTTATGCAAATTGTTAGCGTGTGTTCCAATTTACCGTAGTTTACAATTCCATTCTCAAAAAAACATGTGCTACTCAAAAATGCTAAAACGTATATTTTTCAAAAGGAATGTTTCAGCGCTGATTAAATCTTACGTGTAGTCTTTCCAATTTTAGCGACTAAAGCGTTAAAATGTGAACGACCGTGTCATCGCCAGCGAAAAAAGTTTGTATAAGCCACATAGCTAATCTTGAGGTATAACAGGATAGCGTTTTGCCCACTGTGCCCGTGCTAGCGGGTTCGATTCCCGGCCAAGACCTCCCAAATTTTTCGGGCGAGAAAGATTCGTTCCTTCCGTCGAAATAAAAGTAAAGACATTTGACCCCTGCCTGTAATTCTAAATTGCCAACATCCAATGGTCGGGAGTTTTGAGACGAATACGCTGCACTCAAATGCATTCGACCAACAAAACCACAGACATTATATTGGTCAAAATGATAACCGACATAACTCCAGTTCTCTACTTCATCTCGTTGGCACACAAGTTTGTTCGTACCGACGGCTCAGTGGGTATGACAACATCCTACGAAGCCGACGGTCCCGGGTTCGATTCCCGGCACAGGCTTTCGTTTATTCGTTAGCCTGTGGTACTGTCGTCACTCCTGAGCTTCCATTAGGGAGTCCAGAGCTTAGGGGTGGATCCTGCAGTCTGGCTATTCCAGCTGCCATTCCCAATCCCTTCCCTTCCTTGCCCCTCACACATCTCCAAAGAGACACGAGGGTGCAGTAATCCTGTAGTGCACTAGGAATAACGGTGATTTAAAAAAAAAGACTAAACTTTTTTGGTTCGGTATTCGAGACACCTACCATATTACAATTAAACGCAGTCACGCTGAAATGACGACAATTCCACGACCATCCGTCGGCACTAAATACGTCTCTCTTGTCAGATCTGGAAAGTGGTTCCTCCCCCACAAAGAAGAGCCTGCATTATTCCTGGAAAGATCAAACGACAGAAATATCCGCACTGTGACATCACCAATATAGATAAACGTAAGGTACGGCGACGACAAACAAAAAATAGGCATCATCATTAATGTTGCCAACAAATAGGGACTGCGCAATGACAGGATGCACATGAAGAAACAGTCAAACTCGGCGATCATAGACTAATATTGACTGCCTGTATGTGGTTCACATTCAAATGACGATAAATTTAATACCCAAGTTGTTATGTTACGTTCTATGAGGTTTTATTTTTGTAGCTTACTGATTGCCGTATGATGCTGATGCTGATGTATGATGCTGATGCAATTATCGTATGCACTGTCCATAGTTCTCTTTTTCAAAATCGCCACCAGAGGCATAAAAAAACTGTCTCGCACACAGAGGTATCCTTTATTTATTAATTCCAATTAACGCCAAAAGACAACTGCATGATCAATTGTACTGTCAATTGTGGCGATAATTATACAAATTTAATAATTTGCAATTTTGGTTTTGTTTCAGTCATGTGTGGGGGGAGTGGTGTTTGGAATGTGGATTTGTCGTCGGCCGGTTGTTCGTCAGATAGACGGATGAAAAAATTCAATCTTAGGCTGGTAGTAGTCAGTGACATATTTAGTTTTAATTTAATTTTTGTACAGAGGTCGTAGGTTGAAAACTTAAGAACCTCTGGTGAGTCTAAGTCTGTTCCGATCAGTGATAAAACAAGTTTCGCTCAGGCCAATACTGTAGCGTTTCATGAGAACGATTAACATTCTCATCACCACGATACTCTACCAACACAGCATGAACGCAAACACCTCTGTTCAAATTCATGAAGCGGTAAGATATTTGCATCATCCTTTCGTTGGCTATTCAATTTCTATGGAAACTGGCAAGCACTAAAATAATAAATGCAATCTAGCTTGCTTTGTGTGTCGGCCAATCGGGAGACTATTGTTCGAAAATGACATGAAATATAAGATGACAGCAATAACGCAAGAACACCAGTGTTTCCTCCAAGTAATTACGTCACAATAACATTAATAAACAATACACCTTTTAAAGCACCTGTCATGACATGGAGCCAACCAGTAAGTTGTAAAAAGTAACAGCGCATCTTTTGTATTTTAAATTGCCATTTTCAGCGGGGGGACAATTGATTTCATTTCAGAGGGGCAATTAAACAAAAATCCCCCCCACCCCAACCCTTAAACAATATTTACAACCAAGTACAGTATTACAGGTGCACATAAGAACAGTATGCGGAAACTCTACAAAAGTTATTTTTGGTGGAACCTTAAGGCCACACAAATCATTCTAATGATTGTTGAACAAAGTCGAAAAATCTGGACGTCGTTACGGTCCACAATAATTTTATTTTGGTGCTTCGAGATGCTTTCGAATAAGTTGGTCTATTTTTAATTATTTTTAATCTTCAAGAAAATGTTGGACGCGCCTGAAGTATTTTAAGTAAAAAAAATGGGCACTAAAAAATAAATGCATATATTCAGCGAATCACAACCGCTTGTAAAATGTAATTTTTTTTTTTTTTTTTACCGTACCAGAGAATCTAAAATTAAATCAAATTAACAAAAAGTGCTTTCGTAAATTACAACGCCCATACTTTTGAAACTTGTGGCAGAATAAAGAGAAATGACAACTTGCAGACTGTACTGTAGGTTGTGCAACGAATCCGAAGGAACATAAATCCGAATTTCCTTATAGTTACTGTAAATCCGAAGTTCCTTATAGTTCCTGTAAGCCTTATTTTAATTACTACATGGTGCTTGCCGGTAAAAACACGAATTTTCAATGTGCTCGTCTTAAGTTTTAGTCTTGCTGTATAAAACTTGTAACTTTTTAAATCAAAAACTTGTAAACGAGCTGATGTCATCTATGTCGAAGAGTGAGTCAAGAATTTCCACCATAACTCAAACAGTACAACACCAAAGGGGAAAATAAAATACCTGTACACCGTACATTCAATTTAGACCCGCCAATCCAAAAATAAAATAAAAAATCAATTCCACAACATGACATTCAAAAAAAAAAAATAATTCAAAAATAGCTAATTTTTAGCCAGTTTCTTAAAAAAATACACACTTAATATATATATATTTTTTTATCTTTTAAGGGTTTTATAATTCTACAATATTCACTGTAACAAAATTTGGTTGGCGAACTTTATAGATCAGTCAGTGATGAAGTTTGCATGCGAATTTCGAATGTGTCAAATGCTTTCGTCTAATCCCGCGTAGTAAATAATGGCGCGAAGCATTGACCCCTCGCTGAATATATGATTCGAAAAAATAGTTCACCTGTCGTTATGGCTCGAACAGTGGCCATCGATGCATCACTATCAGAGCAGGAAGGTGTGTATGGTTTTTTCAGCTCGAATTTCTCAAGGAGTTGTAGGGGTAGGAGGGGGTGGGGGCGAAGTAGTTCAAAAGTTGACGAACACAAGCTAGAAATAGCATGGGCAAACTTGTGTAAAGTTTGTAAACCACGGACGCAAAACTTACCAGCGATCGCTACACGATTGTCAACCAACCACGCCGGTGGATAATCAATATAGCGCACAGGAATAGCAGGAAAAAACTATTTTTGTTGTCACAAAAATCAACAAGTCAACGCCATAAAAAGTCCCACGAAGACGGTGAACTTTCGGCCATGAAGTAATGATGCGCGATAGTACTCGAGGAGTCAAAACTATCGAAAGTTTTGGCAGCGCAACAATTGAATGTTTTAAAGAGGGGGTACCCTTTCTTTTTGGTGGTCTCAAGTATCCTGGACAGCTGCAGTCAATACATTTAGTTTGTTTTCGAAAAACGGTTTGAAATTACGTTATACTTAGAAAATTTAGTTTTTTTTTACGGGAATGCAAAACTATCGAAAAGATGTACAACTATTGCGCTACACTTCATCTTTCGTTATCATAATATAACACGATCTGGATGGGAAAAGGGTGCGTTACTATTTTGTGGATGCTCTCAAGCATACGCACCAGACCATCCGAACCATTAGCTCCCTGTACAAATCGATGTTTATCCTGCAAGAATTCCAATACGTGTGCACGCATCAGTGAAGACACGCGAAGCTGTGCAGAGGGCGCCACTTAGCGGGATGCTGTTTTACGGCTGCTTGTGCACCAAAACATATAATAACCGTTCGTAGGCAAATGATTACTACTTTTATTTCACTGCAAATGAAATAAATATTCAATTTTTTTACACAATTACAACACGTTAAAAAAAAAATTTAAATAAAATACTTTGGTTTATTTACGTGAATCTTACTTAATTTTGCCATCAAAATTGTAGTTATGTACAAGCAGCCACTGTTCCTCTCACCTATCCAGTTAACATTTTTGAGGGAATTGCGATCGACAAAGTAGTGCGCTGATAATTGAGCAAATGCGGCGTATTGGCGATTGTGCAGATCAGATGGAGCAGCGAGAAAAATTAATAACGTGCCTACTGAAACAACTGCAACCAAATCGCAAGTGTGAACTTTGCAAAGATTAGCAAAGATGACGTTAACACTTGTAATACGATTGCAATAGTTCAATAGCGCGTTTTAATATATTTTCTCTCGGCGATGCCCTGCGAAAGATCTAATTCGAAATTCACCGCACCCATAACCTCGAAGAAATCAACACAGAAGTGTAAACGTTGGATTGCCGTGCTTGATGAGTGGGAGAGATGAATTACCGGACTTTATTTATTTTATGTTTATTATGTTGTTGCGGCGTCCACTCCGAATTGTTTCTGAATAATGGGTTAGTCTCCACGCTGACTGCCATCCAAAACGTGCTGAAATATTCGGCAGACCACTTTCACGAGGTGAATTTAGATGTCGTCTTTGGGCTTCGCGTTATCGAGGGTAAGTTGCTGCTGACCGTGACTTCTTGACAAGAGCGAACTCATGACCTGACTTTTATGAATGCGATTGAATCACGGGTGCGTTGATATTTCGGCATCCGACCGTGATGTTTCGCAATACGCTACAGCCGAGGTGGAAAATGTAATTTAACGCACCAAGAAGTGAATTATAATCGAGTTTAACGAGACACAAGAATTGGAGCATTTCTTATCTTCAAGATCTATAGAATGATGACATGTACAAGAATATTATTTTCTTGCATTCAGGTGTTGATCTGTTTTTCCGTTATGTTGCTTACCATGATTTGAAAGCATTATTAGTTACTCATTCCTTTTCTGTAGGTTTTAATCGATAAATACCTTCGTTGAAGATAAGAAAAAGTTAATTTTGTGTCAAAATCAGGGTGATCAGTCATGTAAACAACAACTTGTCAAACAAGGAAATTTCCTAGAAAATCTGCTGTTATCTATGACAGTTATTTTAGAACGATACGGGATTGAGGAAATACTAGTCTTCCCGTGTTTGATTCCCGGTGCATGCTCTGATTTATTCGATCCTGGGATAATGGTAAAAGTTTGCCCTTCATATTTGGCCATTGCGATACATGTAATTTAAAGAAGGTCCGGTCGCAAGGAATGATCGTCGTGGGCTCGTGCAAGTACGTTGTCGGCTACACATTTTGGGTAGTTTGAGGGTCACGATAATCTTGTCAAGTATTCCCATACATTCATTATTTCCCTTTAAAAATTATCTTCTATCCATTTAAATATTCACTTACTTTTCTTGTTCTTCGATATTTATTTTTTTGGTGCGTTCATTTTTGTATGTCGTAATTTGCCGTAACCTATGTAAACCGTTTGATCAAGGTATCAAACCACGGACCCACGAGCGTAGACGTGAAACGTCAAAAAACTTTAAACAATTCTCGAGTTCGTCTAAAATTTGGTACACTGCCCTGTTGAAATATGCTAAAAATATATTAAATTCAAAACCTATAGTGTGGTCCTTTTAAAACCCAAACTTAACCATTTTTTGGAATTACAACTATATTATGTTATTGACCACGATGAGACTTATTCCTACCTTATTTATATCAAATCTTCCCCCCCCCCCATTGATTTGCAGGGCAATGCAAGCTGTTGTCCGAGAGTCACGAGCAGGGCCAGCTGGAGTTCTCCTCCGGCGAACTCATCAAGCAGATCAGCATGTTGGGCACGGAAGCCGGCAAGCTGGCCAACATGGCCGTGCCTTACGTACACGAGCAGGACCGCGACTACTTCAAGCAGATGAAACAACTGGTGGTCGGCGCTTGGAGGGTCTTTCACCCGCATCGGGTCATCAATCCGTCGTTGCGCTGGCCGCTCACCCAACCCAGTGTCTTAGGTGATTCTTACACTTTAAAATACCGATAGTACGTAGCGATGGCTCAGTGGGTATGGCAACATCGTACGAACCCGACGGTCCCGGGTTCGATTCCCGGCGCAGCCTCTCGTTTATTCTATCCTGGGGTACTGGCGTCACCCCTGAGCTTCCATTAGGGAGTCCAGAGCTTAGGGGTGGATCCTGCAGCCTGGCTATTCCAGCTGCCATCCCTTCCCTGCCCCTCATATATCTCCACAGAGACACGAGGGTGCAGTAATCATGTAGTGCACTAGGCGCTACGGTGATTAAAAAAAATATATTTAGAGTATATTTAGAGCACTAATAATATAAAAAATGAGATATATTTTGTCATTATTTTATTTTGTTTCTAAGTGTAAAAGGTTTTCTTTAATATGAGATTTTTTTAATGACATCCTTCATAACCAAAATTCATAAAAACAATCCATGTAAACACATGTGTATGTAACAGTTTAAGCACAACACTCATGCATCAACGTTATCCCAATTGAACAACGATAATTTTTTTGGCACTGCATGTAGATGTAGCGACTAGCACTACAGGAGATTCAGTTCCCTTTGTACCTTTGTCCGGAAATGTGTGAGGGGCGCGCTTTTATCAGTACCCCAGGATAGAATAAACGGGAGATTGCGCCAGGAATCGAACCCGGAGACCGCCGTAGCACAGTCGGTGACGCCTGGTCCCATTATTATACGAGATTTTCATTTCGCTGAATCAGTGGCGTTTTTTCAATTCTTCAGCGAGCCAGTCCAGACCCTCGTAAAGGCCACTGCCGTTGGTACCCCAGGTTGCTTGAGCATAGCAGGTCTTATTTTTCAAATTGACGAAGCCCAATTTGTCGCTGATTTCCGTGACGGTCATGGCGTTGGGCAGATCCTATAGTTCAAACGAAAACATGGTATTTTATTTTATTTTTTTATGGGGAAATTCCTCTCACTGAGTGAATATCATTGCTGGAGATTCTGTAACCTTCGTGTTGCCAAGACAAAATGTGAAGGGCACATTTTCACCAGTATATTACAGGATAACGAATAAACGAGAGCCTACGCCGGGAGTCGAAACCTAGACCACCCGCTCAGAAGTATGTTGACATACCCACTGAGCTTGACGGATCGTACAGAATCAAATAATTAGTGCACAATCACCGCAGAATTTTTAGTCTACCATAAATGTGTCCTTAATTTCCAATTTGACCTTTACTGAGGCCTTCCCTATAAGTGCGGCAAACACGCATGGCACTACTATCATGTATGATTGCAAAGTACATGGGCACAATAAATATTATTACCGTCAAATTTGTTGTGTACATATCATTCAATAGTGGGGAATAAAATACCGGTATTTTAAATTTAAAATTAATTGAATAAATACCGAATTGTTTTTATTTTCGATTATTTCAATTAAATTAGATGATATAATAATTCCGTTTGATATAAATATCTTCCATCCGGAGGCTCCGTGCTAGCAATTTGTTTTAATTAAATAAATCCGATTGTTATTGTACCTCTGAAAGTTTCTCTAAAAATCTTATATTCTCTCTCTAATATAGTTTCGTATATTACAAATGTAATGTGCGGTTAACATGTACAGTATGTCAAGTGGCCTTCCTCGAAATCAGTGAATCGCGGGGCCATTTTGATGCGCCCAATTTTAATGGTTTAGACCGATATCATAGAAGTTAATGGCGTTCTATGCGAGGAGCACAGTTAGGGACACGAGGATGTAGGTGGTTATCCGTTAAATCGTATATATCTAAATTGTCTTGTTTTATTAAACTTTCGATAAATTTTTACCTGCTTGTTGGCATAGACGAGGGTAGGCACATTTTTGAGCTCGTCCTGCTCGAGTAGATTCATGAGTTCCTCTCGAGCTTCGCTGATGCGTTCTCTGTCGCTGCTGTCCACGACGAATATGAGGCCTTGAGAAAATAACAAAACATATTACAATACAATGTAATACAATTTATATTATTTGTTGTGCACGAGAAAGTTGTCATTGTAGCAAGCCAAGAAATCCATACATGTTTTATTTTGAGTGGTTTTACAAATGGATAGTTCAAAATAAACTCATGTCAGTGAGGAGAAGTTGGCTTGGCCAAAGGTTGTTAGACTTACCTTGACTGTTTTGAGATTGGTGACGCCACAGGGGGCGAATTGTGATGAGACCGCCGACATCATTGATGTGGAAATTAATGTTCTTGTGTTCCACGCTCTCGTTGTTGTAACCTGTTCAATGAGTTCGATTTAATTGAAGCGAATTTCCATGATCTCTAGTCACTATCTCATTTCAGTGGCACAATTATAAAAGTTTGGAGAAGATCTTACAGTGAAACAGTCACTTAAAAATCCTTTCAAATGACAGATTAAAAGCTCCCCTAACGTGGTTGGTTTAATATAGTTAGAAATAGATAATTTAAATCGCGGACTTGCTTATAATGAAATATTTGATAAAAAGTTAAAGGCGCTTGTTAATTTTAATTATTATTATAATTATTTTAAATCACCAAAGTGTTAATCACTACAGGATTACTACCCCTCGTGTCTCTATGGAAATAGGTGAGGGGCAGGGAAGGGGAATGGCAGTTGGTATAGCCAGGCTCCAGGATCTACCCCTAAGCTCTGAACTCCCTAATGGAAGCTCAGGGGTGACACCAGTACCGCGGCTCGTCGAATAAGCGAGAGCGTCTGCCGGGAATCGAACCCGGGACCATCCGCACCGTAGTCGGAAGCATTACCGACTGAACTAATATACGAGTATGCGTCTTTTAATTTTGGAAAGGGTATTGGATAAATTTAAAGCAATAACTTAGTTGTTCTTGTTTTGCAACTTTAGCGCAATGTACTGGCAGAAATGATGGGCCAACCGCTAATTGTTGATAAATTAAAGATTTATCTTTTGAACTTGTTAACGAGTATTGAATTCGAGAGCTTAGCAAGCGTTTTTTAATTACCGATTGTTGGAATGGTCTTCATCACTTCCCCATTCTTGAGCTTATACAAAATGGTGGTCTTTCCGGCTCCATCCAATCCCACCATCAGAATTTTCGCCTCTTTCATGCCGTAGATGGCGTTAAAAATGTTGGATAGTGTCAGGCCCGTGATGGTTGAAATCACTTCTCTGTTTTCAAAGTCAGAAAGAAAATAATATTCAAAAAATGGCCACACCTTGTGTATGGAACAGCTACGAGCTGTCTTGTCAATATGGAAAATCTTTCCCTCCAGCAACCAACCAGAATTGGCTTTCAATTTAATCTAAAAACAAGTCTTGCTTAAAATATTGATTCATTAAAATGTGAAAATCAGCAATTCGTGAACTATCCAAATCTGATTGTAATCTGATGCAATGCCTACTATCCAAATGATTATCTTGTCGATATCTTGAGGAAATTTGGGGGGAGGTTCTTGTATAAGCTTACCTTATTACCTTTAAGGTCTTTAAGAATCTGTCTTTAGGAGAGCAATCACCATATTCCAAGTAAAATAATAGACTGCTGGCTGCTGCGTAAAAGCTTGTTGTGTTGAATTCACGTCTGCTAGATCACAATTGAAGTATTTCTGTGGCAGAGGTGTAATTTTATGCGTGCCGATGCAGGCTGTGTTTTCGTATCAACGTGCAACACGTGTACTACTGCGCGACTGTGCATGCTGTCGCAATAGGTGTACTATTCCGTGAACCCCATTAACATGACGTCTTGCTGGCACTGGTCGTTGATCTCGGGCGGTATTTCACGTGGCAGGTAATCGCGGCGAATGTAGCTGAAGCGCGCAAATTGCAGCAGCGATTCGGCGGCTGGGCTGCACTGCACGTGAGCTGCAAATGCATTCGCGGCTAATATAGTTGAACATCTTTAATTCTTTGATTGGATTACAGTAGAAATTATTTGGTTAATCTCTACTGCTCGTCATTAATTTTATTGGCCAGGAGCCATCGAATTAGCTGCGAATGCATTCGCAGCTTACGTGCAATACTGCCTAGCCGCCGAACCGCTGCTGCAATTTGCGCGCTTCAGCTACATTCGCAGCTATTGACAGCCACGTGAAATACCGCCTAAGCCGCGCGAATTTAGAATTCGCTTTTGTGTTTTTTTTTGAGATTTTTAATTACCTTGTGTAGAAATTTATTTACAAATTTTTCAATAATTATTGGTATTATGGAATTATTATTTATCTACTGTAATTATTTAAATCGTAAGGTCGCAGAAAAAAAAACTTATTTTTCTCCTAGCGCTGTAGCTGGATATAAAAACTTGAGTTAAAAAGTAGTTGTTTGGAAAATTTGAATCAGTTTGGCCTAGAAAGGTGAAATTGTATCGTACACTAAGGGACTGCACATTTGTTTATCTTAATTTTTGTCATGGTGTACGATTTTGAACAGAAATCGTTAGCCGTGATCAAAATTTTAACAATGTATATTTTTTAAATATCAAAAACACTAATACTGTTATTAAAAATATAATAAAATTAATCATTGTTTTATGGCGTCAAAATACCTCAATAGGCTTTTAAAAATCCTTGAAAATGTGAGAATATGCAAAGACGCCAGCTCTAAACGTTTGAGAATTTGTGGATTTTTACCAGCACTCCGGGGTCAAATAAACGAGAGCCCGAGCCTGGAATCGAACCCGACTAGAATCTTTAAAAAAATACAGGATTCCCGTGTAAATATATTGACACCATACATTATATCGATGCCACACGAATGCTACATTTATTCGAATAATTTATTTTTCATAAAAACAACAATAACACACATAGACACAACAGATCAAGCTCAACAAATTTGCATCAACTATCTTAATTAAGCCAAGCGGGCGATCAAAAGATCCAAAATCAATTTCTTTTATGTTTCCTCATGATGACCTGTAGTCACTCTATTCGAAATTTATGTTTCGCTCATTGGCGTCCTTTCAATACGTTAGCCAGCCAATCCAGACCCTCGTACAGGCCACTGCCGTTAGTGGCGCAGGTTGCCTGGGCATACCAGGTATTCTTGTTCAAATTGGCCATGCCCAGTTTATCACAAAGTGCGGAGACAGTCAGAGCGTTGGGCAGATCCTATCGAAAAGGAAACAGTAATTAGTAATTAGTTAAACAGTAACAGAAGAAATTTCTATTATACGAGTAAATCAATTCCTCTATTCATACTATTTACTATTTACTATTTACTTTTAATACTATTTCTGTGTTAACCACGGTATTTAATAAATTCGCTCGGTAAAAACATTGTATCCATTTTTTGTTACTTTCTCGAAAATCAGCCAACAAATTTAGTTTTACATGTATACCTATTAGTTTAGCATGTTTTACAATGTAAGTTTTACGTGTAAACAATTGTATTTTAACAATTGTTTTGATCTGCCCCTTTACGGTGGCAAACACGTATTACGTTGCTGTCATGAGTGATTGCCAATAACAAGGGAGGGGAAACCCTTGAAAACCAAATATATATGCATGCATTCCCTGCATGATATATTGAAATATTTGAAATTTGAAATCAGCTCAATGAAATACAGGAATTGATCTACTATGGTACAGGAATTGAATAGAATCAACAATGAAGTTGTTGATTGTATTCTTCAATTATTTTAATTCGTAAAATTGTACCTGCTTGTTGGCAAAGACGAGAATAGCCACATCTCTCAGCTCGTCCTGCTCGAGCATGTGCATGAGTTCCTCACGAGCTTGTCCGATGCGATCTGTGTCGTTGCTGTCCACGACGAATATGATACCTGAGAAAATAATGAAATATCCAAATTACTTATTGTGTACGAGTAGCAGCACGCTTTAATAGAGTGTTGGGTAGGAACGGAACGGAAAAGTTCCGTTCCTAGGAACTGGTTCCTTTTTTGAAGAACTTAGGAACGCCTAGGTTCCTTTTAATTTTTGAGGAACTGGAACGGGAAGTAGTTATTTTTTTAGGAACTGGAACGGGTGTTCCTTTTTGGATGTGTTCCTTTTCCAACGGAGGAACGGGAACTGGAACCGGCTTCTTTTAAAAATAAACAAGCCTAACACTATGATGTACTAACTGTACCTGTACCTGACGGATTAGAAGTGTCTTACTATTGGACTTTAAAATCGTTGATTTTATTTACGTTTAATCAGTTTTTCTCAATTAAGCCTAACACTGTTCTAATGCATTAGCTATTCGACAACTCAAAAGTGTTTTTCGCCTGGTTTTAGGATAGCTCCCAATCAACTGAGGTCTCTCAGTACATGTTGGCTTGGCTTTGGTTTGTTAAGACTCACCTTGAGTGTTTTGATAGTAGTGATGCCAGAGGGGGCGAATGGTGGTCTGACCGCCGACATCCCAGACGGTGAAATTAATGTTCTTGTATTCAACTGTCTCCACGTTGAAACCTGTAGAGCGAATGGATAAGCATCTATTGACTAGTTGATTATGATGAAATATTTGATAGCTCTTTCATCTCGATTTTGGTGCATCGTTTTATTTATTTATTTTGACAATCGCTGTAGTGAACTGTATTACTGAAGGTTCTTTTCCCCCTTGTGGGTCTCGTTTTCACCAGGTCCCCGGAATCGAATAAGGGTGAGTCCGCGCCGGGAATCGAACCCAGGACCGTCTCAATACAATCTGACCTACGACGGTCGTACCCCTTCACGGTATAAACAGTATAGATGCTATGTCTAATGAACATTAACTCAAAATGTTGTAATCTGTACAAAAAATGTGCACATACAAAAATTTGCAATTAATTATTAACGATTATCGACAATTACCGATTGTTGGAATGGTCGACACCACATCTCCCAACTTTAGTTTATACAAAATGGTGGTCTTTCCGGCTGCGTCCAATCCCACCATCAATATTCTCATTTCTTTCTTGCCAAAGAAGGATTGAAAGATGTTGGAGAACGACAGACCCATGATGATAGAAAACTGCTGTCAATTTGAAAGCCTGAAAATAACATTAATAATTAGCAAAGTGCAAAAACATACATCGAAAACGGGCGCCACACCTTGTGATTTCAACATCCACTATTATAAAATGGTTTACGATGTCTCGAATTTATAAAAAAATATAGAAATTGAAATTCAACCCATTGCACAAATTGATTGATTAATTGATTCAACTGTATATCCGTCTCGGCGTGCATAAGCACCACATTCGCATCTAACAATAAATATATATGAACGATTACTTTATTCTAATCGTTTAATATCTTATTGTTAGCATTGCCACTATAGGAAGTCTTTCATCGACTATCACCAAGGAATCCACTTTCTATTTTATTCTAAATTAATTGTGTCAGAATAACAGCTTTTCCTGGACATGTTGAATTTATTCCTACGTTGTTTATTGTCAATTTCAATATTTGTTAGCCTAGATACAATAACATTGTGTCAAGATATTTTGCTAGTTTGTGATTTAAGTGTCACTGCCAATATAAACAAAAAATTGAGCTTACCTTATTGGTCGGTTATCTTTTTTAAGAGACCAACGAAGAGGCACATTCGAAATAAAATAACAATCTATGGCCCTGTTGTATACTCGTCTGCTAGATCACCTAAACACGAATAAAGCATTTCACGGTCAAAAGTGTAGTTTTATGGCGGCTAATGCCGCCAGTGCTGTCATATCAACGTGTAACACGTGTACTAAGAAAATTGCCGGACTACATCACAACAATGATGCAAGAGCACGGAGTGGTGCTATTCTGTGCGCGCGATTAAGATGACGTCATCCTGATAACGTTCGTCGCTCTGAAGCAAATTCAGCCGAGCGAATTTAAAATTCGAAATGGTTATTTTGCAATTTTTTTATCATATTTTCTACTGTTATCCAAATGGTATTGTACGACTAATTATTTAATGTATAATTTTATTGTGAACTACTTTATTGTGTACGTACCGATGACTCAGTGGGTTAGGCAACATCCTATGAAGCCGACGGTCCCGGGTTCGATTCCCGGCGCAGGTTTTCGGCCAGGGGTACTGGCGTCACCCCAGAGCTTCCATTAGGGAGACCAGAGCTTGGGGGTGGATCCTGCATCCTGGATATTCCAACTGCCATTCCCCATCCCTTACCTTCCCTGCCCCTCACTTATCTCCATAGAGATCCGTGGGTGCAGTAATCCTGTAGCGCACTAGGCACTACGGTGATGTAATAAGAAAATTGTACCAATCGTCATATTTGAGCACAGAGAACAGTCATGTGAAATTGACACCCTAAGCAAATAACAATCATTTTGTATAGGCTGTTACATCTAGTAGAGTGGTTATGGATAAACTTCACTATCATCTATAAACAGTAAATAAATTGGGTTGATTCAAACGTGATGCGATGATTCTTAAAATTTTGCTGGATTGGGAAAAGTTGGATTTTCTTAAGCATTTTTCCAAACGATTTATCAATATATGAATAATATTACGTGCTTTTTGAGATAAGTTATGGATATAGCTCATTATTATCTATAAACAGTAAACAATTGGGATCGATTCAAGCGTGATGTGATGATTTCTAGAATTTTTAAGTGTGTCCTCGTCACTCACGAGTACGGGAAAAAGGCATATGGAATTGACGGCCTAAACAAATATCAGTAATTTTGTATATATGAATCTGCAGTATCTTATCAATATTGAAACTTTTGCATTTTAATGTATTTCATTTGTTTAATGGTTGCAAGCGAATTTCGTTGTCAAAACAATTTCCATTATGAAATTGGCATCATCATGTAATTTGCACGAATTGCCATTTAATGACCAGAAGTCCTATTCCCAATGGTATCGAATTACGCTATTTTTCCTCATCAAATGCTTTATACAGCAACCGAATAGATTCAGCGCCCCCGTCGGCGAATTGAACGAACTAAAAGCTAGACTAAACTAGTACAAAAACCCGAATAAACGTGTATTTCTTCAATAAACTTTTGTTTTACATTAGAATTGGCTGGGGGAAAGTCGACTGGAGAAATTCAAGGCATTATTTTTTATTATGATTGGACGGACCATAATTGTCGTGCGCGCCCAAACTCACGTTACAAAACTTTGCTCCAATGATCTAGTCTGAAACTATCGAAAAGCGTTTTTATTGCAGTCTGCTGCGAGACATATACGCTAAACCTTAAAGACTCTGCGGGTTGTCATTTCGCAAATTCGTCATTGGAAAAATGGTGTGGTAAACCCCTGCATCAAACAACAAATTTAGAGCTTGCCATTGCGGTCTGTAGATGTCGCTACAAGTTTGCCATTTAACAAATATGTGTAAAACAAAGCAAGTACACAAACTAAATTTAAATCAGTCGAAACTGGGAATGTCCGATATTGAAAACAATTTAATCAGTCAGCCACCGGGGAGAAAAAAACACCACTTTTAAACGATTACGTCATTCTTAAGTGTGCAAAATAGTAGACACCAATCGATCAAAGATTGTCATCACTGTAGCGAGATTGTCATCCTCTCGGGCTCATCGATTAAAAATTAAAATCAAACAATAAAAAAATTACTTTGTGAACGGAGGTAAATATCTAAAATTTCATGCATCCCAACAAATATTTAATTAGTAAACTAGATTTTTAAAAATTTAAATGATGAGAGGTGTAAAATTTAATTTTTAAATAATAGTTATTTCGATGGCATTACACGCTCAGTAAAAAGAACGACCGTTTAAGTTCCTGAAAATAGGAACGATACCTTTCTCGGAAGAGGAACCTGGGCGTTCCGCAGTTCCTCGGAAAAAGAATCCGTTCCTAGGAACGGAACTTTTCCGTTCCGTTACTAGGAACGGAACTGTTCCGTTTCTTTACTAACACTGGAGAAGGCCAGGTACCCCGCCCTACGGTTCCGTTCATCGACGTTCATATTGCGCCACCGACACCATGTCCCTTTAATTATCTCGACCCTCCTTTTATTTCGCGCAGCCATTCTCGCAGAGTGCATTACGCAGTTCGTACCAATAGATGCAGCAGGCACGTTTTGTTATATTCGGCGTGTGCAGTTGGGTATAGGGGGACCTGGGGTGGGGACACGAGCCCAGTCTGGCGAGGCTCGCCGACGTCGCTCCAGCTTCCCCCTCATCCCCCAAATGTACATTGTCATAAATAATAAACGTCGCGAGATGGATTTTCGGCTGGCAGCAAGCGTTTAACAATTATTATTACAATAGACGCGTTCGGCTGCCGGCGGCCGGTCTAGATATGACGACTCTCCGCAATCGAGAGGCGTCTACCATCCGATGTACACGGTAAATTGGGGCGTCCTAAATTGAGTAGTCCGAGGTGTTTTATCCTCGCTTCTGTCATTTATGTTTTTTTTTTTTAAATCACCGTAGTGCTAATCACTACAGGATTTCTGCACCCTCGTGTCTCTATGGATATATGTGAGGGGCAGGGAAGGGATGGGAAGGGGAATGGCAGCTGGTATAGCCAGGCTGCAGGATCCACCCCTAAGCTCTGGACTCCCTAATGGAAGCTCAGGGGTGACACCAGTACCGCGGATCGTCGAATAAACGAGAGTCTCTGCCGGGAATCGAACTTCACGTTCTGACGCATTGGTGACGCGTTTAAGGTGCTCGCGACTCCAACAATAACTGAAAATCATTCCAGATTTTATACACACATATACATGTACTTGCATTTTACCGTCCATTTTACTACGTATTATTTGTTTTGTTTATTCAAACCGATTATTATGTAATCGCCATATCGTCATTCGACTAAATGATTTCTACTTATCATATTATCTAGGATATTATGTAGGAGAATCAATGCTAGCAGACATGCCTGCTTTCACCGGACTGCGCACAGCGATCCTAGTGGCAGTTTTTTTTTTTGCAATTTTTATTTTGTAGCGATTCCTTTGCACCATAGATTTTTTCCTGTGTTCCTTACACAACCATTCCTTTAGCGTGTGTCAGTCGTTTTTTCGATTGGAAATGGCCACAACACGGTCATACGACCGTCAGAGGGCGACACATGCTGTGTGACGCGCGGGTTGGTTCGCTCAAATATTGATGCATCAACTTGAGAGAGAGAGCTAGCCTATCCAGCATGAGCTGTCAACTTGGGTTTTTTTTTTGGTGACGCGAAAGAGCTAAAAATTTCTGGAGTGGTTACCTGAGTGGTTTACCCATTTCGTAGCAACCTGTCTGCCACTCTTTCTGGCGTTCTGATTATTTTTGTTCGGCCAGCGGCGGCTCGTCATTGAAGTCGGCGGGACCTGGTAATGGAAACAATTGCTGGTATTACCAGTAGATGAGAACAGAGGAACAATTCGTTTTGGGATATTTTACCAAAATATTTTTGGCGAATGTATTCTATACATAATATAGCCTAAACGAATAAAACATTTCACACATATTTTATGTCTTACGCTGAAGGTACATGTATTACGGGCGTTCAATAAGTATCTGCTATCATTTTTTTTTAAAGGAATAGCTCGATGGATTTTAGTGTAACTCGGAACATAAATACTATTAAAAAAATTTTTTTTGGAAATGGAAAGATTGCTTTCATTTGCTCTCATGCTTTCATGAAACATTTTATTCAACAGGCACAGGGAACCAATGAGTTGATGAATTGAACGAATGAAAAGAATGACTTCGAAATACTACGAATAATAATTAATATATTATGAATAATGAAGCATTTTCGTCGTTGTTGACCTTATATCCGACGCTGCCTTGCTTATGCACCTTTTGTCTTTCCATTGCCTTAAATTGGAATTGATCAATAATTTTATAATTAATCCTTGTGCAATGAGGCAAATACTGCACACAGTATTTAGTATGGTAGGTTAGGTATTGCACTTGTGTTACCTGAATTCGGTCACCATTGTAATAACTCGATGTCATGTATACTGCATTAAGGCAAGTTGACAAGTTGCTTATAGGAGACCTCTCTCTACTTGTGAAAGACCTGCAGGCCAAAACTATGGACTGTGTGGTGTTGCAGGCCAAATATAAGATTGCATTCGTGATGGATTGAAAGCTAATTTAAAGTGACACCAGGCAACACAACGTTTGGCCCGAAGGTGACAAGCGGGGCCCGCGGTCTCTTTCGTACGGTTCGCCTATTCGACCGGTGGTCATTGCCAGACGTCCTGTTTGTGTTCCCTCGGGGCATTTGATATAGTTTCGATGACTGTGGTTGGCGCCTTTTGATGGCGTAAAACGTATCAATCATAAGGATTTGGGAGGATGGCTCTAGTAGGAGTGAGCGCCTGGGGGGATGCAATGCACTCCTGGATATGAGCGTTCTTTGGCTAAATGTGTAGCTCTTTTGCACGATGCGTTTACGCATGCGCGAGCTCTCCAATGCCACCGGTGTCGCTTTACCGATGCTGTTTGGCTTGCCTCTTGATATTGGTTTTTTGTGCTTTTTGTTAAGGAGGCTTACTATCGTATTCATCTCAAAGTCTCCTAGGGGTCTTCTTGGGTCTATCTGGTAATTTGGAATTTGGACTAGTCTAGGCTTCTACTCTAAATAGAAATGTTTAACGTGTACCTGATAACAGAAAGGCACGGGCTTAGCGGCTTTTTCGCCCGAAAAATCCCTATGGACTCTGCCGGGAATCGAACCCGTGATTTCGGGCATAAAAGGCGAGAACGCTATCCACTGTGCTACCGGTACTTTGTCATTTTCGAAATCCTTTCGAAGTATATTTCCAAGTAAAAAATGTTAAATAAATATGTCAATTCAATCCCTAACCTAATGCTTTAGTCATCCAAGTATGTCGCTACTTTAATTAAAATAAGTTAAAAACATTAATTCGCCATCGCATTGATAAAGGCATTATAGCACGAATGTTTCTTGGTAGTTTTCTCTGCAGAGAACTCAAAAATTATTAAATTTAATGAACTTGAACAAAGAAACAACCTGTTTACCAACTTTTATGGTGAGCGCGTCTGTTATTAATATTTTAGGAAAATGCCTTTGTTTTCCAGATAAATTTTAGAACGCGCTTTTCATCAATTCTCAGAGGGCAAGTTTTTTTTCCAGTTAAACTCACTTTAGCGACCGGCGTACACTGTAGATCGAGACGAACGGTAGTGATCAATATATTCAAACTAACACTTACCAACAATGCAATACCGAAAAAACTTCCGATTTAAGGCGGTATTTCACTAGGCGAATAATCACGGCGAATGCAGCTGAAGCGCGCAAATTGCAGCAAGAGTACAGCA